>JASCZI010242253.1:19783-34429 GCA_036250425.1 Stylosanthes scabra | reverse complement strand
TATATATATATATATATATATATATATATATATCAATTAATGACTAATAATTCAATAAGTCAATCTTTAAAAAATTTCATTTATTAATAAATCAGTCTAAAAATATATTTTTAATAAAAGTAAACGAATAGAAATAATTAGTAAAAATTTACAATTAAGATATATATAACTAATGAAATATCTTTTGTCATATATATAAAATAATAGTTCATCGAATTTTTAAATAAATATTCAGAATATATACATGCATACAAAAAATTACAATATAATTTTTGTAGCTATAAAACCATCCTACAAAAATTATTATGGGTCCATTGATATAATTTATTACCTCACTTAAGTCTTTGTTATTTACCTACTCTCACCAGCTTTATGGCTCAATGAGC
This sequence comes from Stylosanthes scabra, assembly GCA_036250425.1. Taxonomy (NCBI): domain Eukaryota; kingdom Viridiplantae; phylum Streptophyta; class Magnoliopsida; order Fabales; family Fabaceae; genus Stylosanthes; species Stylosanthes scabra. The sequence goes on along the minus strand of JASCZI010242253.1, from coordinate 34,043 downwards.
TGCAATTGTATTAAGCTATATTTCTTTTTGTCTTTTCATGTCTAAAGTGAAGACCTTTTTATCATTTACAAGATATTACAAGACAAAATAGTTACATAAAACTTGATTGTATTAGGAATATGATGTTCCACTAAAATAGTGGGAACATGTGAAAATTTTCCTATACGATTAACCACTATCAACACTTACCAAATATAGAGATTTGATGAGATTTTAATAGAGCTCACAGTGAAAATATCGGAGCCGATGTGAAGAGGAGCAAATGATGATGATGGTGGCGAGTGATAATGCTAGAAAGTGGATTTAAAAAAAATTGGTTTGAAGAGAGAAGAGCAATAATTTCATGATAATAATGATGAAGATAAATAGTATTTTAAGGATAAACTTGGAAAAATATTATTAATTACACATTGACCGCTAAATATTTGACAGTATAGGTAATATTGTAAGTAATTGAAAACATTGAGAGTAAAATTGAATCAAATTAAACGTTAGGGGTATTTTTGAAACTTACCGCAAATGTTAGAGATAAAAAAAATATATTTTATGATTTTTTTTTACAAATTACTATTAAAGACCGGAGTTATCCAACCCAAAAGTAAATTTAGTAAATCACAAACCCGGCACATATTTAGTAATTAGTACCATGTTTAGGGAGTTAAATATCATATTGGTTCCTGAAATTTGGGGCTATGATCAAATTGACCCCCAAAATTTAAATGTTATTAAATTAGTCCCCCACTTTTATGAATATCACTCACATTGGACCTTTTAAGGTTGTTCATTAAAAAAACGATGATTTGGAAGTTAATTATCTACGTTGAACTCTAATAAAACGACGTCGCAATATGTTTGTGCTAACAAAGTACCAAAATGACGTCATTTGAGAGTGAAAGAAGTTAAAATATATCTTTCAATGTATTGTGTTGACCTTAAACGATGTCATTTTGATACTATGATGACGCGAACAAATCACGACATCGTGTAATTAGAGTTTAGCATGAACAATTAACGGTCATATCAACGTTTTTTTTTACAGACAATCTTAAAAGGCCAATGTGAGTTATAATTGTAAAATGAGAGTTAATTTAATATTTAACTCTTCAATTAAGGCAAACCAAATTTCACTTGACCAATGTATACCCCGCCAAAATAATGAACCAAAATGCACTTAATATTATACGACGCAATAAAGAATTACTTTCGTCGTTCTTGCTCTATATAATAGTTAATTAAAATGTATCTATATGATAAAAGAAAAATAACATGTAAAAAAAATTGACACAGATTATATTTATTCCAATAAGCATTTATTTATAATATTATATAATTACATTTACTAAATTATATTTATAAATAATCGTAAAAGAACAAATATATTGTTTTGATTATTCTTTTAAAAGACTAAATAAGTCATTTTAATTGTTACGACAAAAAAATAAATAAATAAATAAATAAAATAAAAAGGAAAATCAAAATAAAAAATTTCAATTTTATAGCATTACTCTTATTCTTAAAATGAGTCAAAGAACTAAGATATGGCAATGAAGCAGTGCAACTGAATTGATGATAAATCAGAATTAGAATGTTAACATACATTTTTATTTGGTTAAATTAATCCGCAGATCCCTATAGTCTAGTCAAATTTTCAATTGAGTCCCTACACTTTTTTTCCTTTCAATCAAGTCCCTATATGAGTTTCAATTTTTCAATTGGGTTCCTGTCGTTCAAAAATGGTTAAAAGTAATGGAATATTCCATTTAAAAAACAAATATTCTCTAGTGATTGGAAAAAACCCTAATTTCAATCACATTTAGAAATGTGAAATACCCAAAAAGCCCTCACTAATTGTAACACCCACACCCAAAGTCTGAAACACACTCACATTCACTACACAATCGACACTCACTACACCCACAGTAACGCTCTGCTAGGGTTCATCAGTTCTCCGTCGTTTCGCGTCTTTGGCTCCATCCCGTCGCGTTGGTCCTTGCCATGCCGTGTCTGTCGCGCTCGTCGTGGAGGGACAACTCCACTTTCTTCGTGAATGTGAGTTACATTCTCGATTCTCGTTATTGTGAAGTGTTGACAGATCTTAATTTTTTTAAAATTTCAACTTGTTGGTTTTGATTATGTTGATTAGCTCGTTATTGATTCTCGTTTAGGGTTTTAAAATTTTGTGAAGAAGTATTCTGATTAGCTCACTGTGAACAAGTATTAATAAGGATTTTTCTCTATTTTTTTCATGTTCATAATATATTCATCAGATAACTATGATTGACACCCATATTCCTTTTTATGGTTAATAATGTGCAATTGTGAGTACATATATACACATGCCGAGATGAAATATCCACTAACAATCACCTTTGAATAATTTATTCTTCCACACCTCATCCTCATCAATCCACTCAAAGAAACTGCATTTTGGCTTCCTCCCAGATGCAACATACCTCCTGCCATGGCTGCTCCCTGACGAAGATGACATGACAACAAGTTCCTCCCCACAAAAACATAAGTGTCTCCTCTTGTGGTTGTTGATGCTCCTTGCCATGGAACTTCCGGAGGAGAGAACAAGAGAGTCACCTTGACTAAGATCCATGTGTTATTGTTATGTTGTGAAAGAGAGAAAGAAGAGAAGGGTAACTTGAACTGCAAAGTGAAACTCACATACCACAAGAAACTAATTGGAACCCTATTTAACTTACATTGGAAGAATGGTAACTTAGTAAATTCATCTCACATTAACGATTTATTTAACGTTTATCGTCAGCAGGGACCCAATTGAAAAATTGAAACTCATATAGGGACTTGATTGAAAGGAAAAAAAGTGTAGGAACTCAATTGAAAATTTGACTAAACTATAGGGACCTGCAGATTAATTTAACCTTTTTATTTTTTACAACTAATGATAGCTCTGCAAGTCTTACTATATTACAAACTCCATTAAAATGAAGGGTGAAAATGAAAGCATCTATTAGAGTAAAAAACAATTATATACTGAATAGCTACCAGATGTATATATTCACGTGAATTAGTGGTTCAAGTACACTGGAATATGTTCATGGAAAAGGAAATAAGCAAGTACTGGAAGTATAAAGTCTAATAGGATATAAATGGTGAATCTGTAGTATATGATAGGCAATTAAGTAGAATTCAACAAAAGGACCTGTCAAATGCAGAATAAGAAAGTAGGTAAGAAAAGAGAAGGATTTCAGAGAAGGAAAGGGAAAGCAGAATTAGAGGAGGAAGGGAATATTACCAAAATCAGCTAGCCTCCAAAATCCTTTAGTCTGCTGCTATTATACCTCATTCTGTTACTCCTCCTAAGGCCCGAAGATTGTGGATCAGCAACCAGCTGTCCACTTGCAGTAACAGAATTGCCTTGCCAATTTGCATGCACTTCCTTAGCATCACTAATCACCTCTTTATTCATATCATTACTCACCCCATCAAAAACAACCTTGCCCTCAAGGTTGAAATCAGGAAATATCTTAAGGAAATGATCCACATCCTCCCATGAAGTCTCACTCAACTTGTCTCTGCCCCATTGAACTTGCCACTGTAAAACATCCTTGCCATTCCTTATGACAGAACGTTGTGCCAAAATACAAGTAGGTTCCAAAATTGGACCAATTTCAGAAATGGTCAGGGGTAAAGGAAGATATGGTGAATCAACTTCTCCCTTGAATAATTTCAATGCCGAAATGTGAAATACATCATGTATGCAAGCTGCAGGAGGGAGAGCCAACCTATAAGCAACTGGACTCAGCTTCTTAGTAATGGTAAATGGGCCAAAGTACCTCATACTGAGCTTTTGATGCTTCCTTAAAGCCACCGAATGTTGGCGATATGGTTGGAGTTTAACTAACACCAAGTCACCCTCCTCAAATTCCACATGCCTACGACGTTTATCGGCTGTCTCCTTCATATATTGTTGAGACTTAGAGAGATTCAACTTCAATTGATCTAATAATTGATCCCTATTGATCAACAACTCCTGCAATGAAGTTTCATCAACTGCTGCAAACTCATATCTAGCCAACACAGGAGGGTCTTTGCCATAAAGGGCCTTGAAGGGTGACATCTTTATGCTGCTGTGCCAAGAGGAGTTATACCAGAATTCTGCCCATGGCAGAAATTCAAGCCACTTCTTCAGATGCTCAGAACAAAAACACCTCAAATACATTTCCAGAGTTCTATTGCAAACCTCAGACTGCCCATCGGTTTGAGGGTGATAAGCCGAACTCATTGCAAGCTGTGTTCCCTGCAGATGAAATAACTGCTGCCAGAATTTGCTAATGAAAACCCGATCACGATCAGAAACTATAGACCTTGGAAACCCATGCAGTTTGACAATCTGGTTAATAAACGTTTCAGCCACCACCTTGCTTGTAAAATCGTGTTTCAATGGTATGAAGTGAGCATATTTAGTGAGGCGATCCACCACCACTAATATAACCGAGAAACCAGCCGAATTGGAAAGTGAAACAATAAAGTCCATGGAGATGTCCTCCCAAACCTGAGCAGGGATCGGCAGAGGTTTTAAGAGGCCTGCTGGAACACGGTTCTCCACCTTGGCCTGTTGGCAAGTCTTGCATGACAGCACATGACTTCTAATATCTTTTTGCATGTGTGGCCAATAAAAAGAGGCACAAATGCATTCTACTGTTTTGGCAATTCCTGAGTGTCCTCCCAAAACACCATCGTGATATTCTTGCAATATCTGCCGCAATAAGGAACTCTTAGCCGGAATGACCAATCTGTTCTTCCATAATAATAGCCCATTATGGCAAGTGTAATGAGCATCCTTATGAGAGTTAGTAGCACATTCTTGAAGCAGCTTACCCAATTCTTCATCACTGCTAATTTCAGCTCTCAATTGAGATAACCACTAAGCACGAGGAGAGGACCAAGCGCCCATAAAGCTACGAGAAAGAGCATCGGCAGCCACATTTTCTGCTCTAGCCTTGTATTGTATTTCGAAATCAAAACCCAAAAGCTTATGTAGCCATTTGTGTTGATCCGGTGTATGTAAATCCTGCTCTAAGAGAGACTTCAAACTTCGATGGTCCGTTCGTAGAATAAAACGTTTCCCAAGCAAGTAATGTCTAAATTTAGCTAATGCTTCCGTAATTGCATAAAATTCACGGACATAGGCTGATTGCTTCTGTAAAGAGGGTGGAAGTTTCTTGGAGAAAAAAGCAATAGGATGCTTTTGTTGAATCAACACTGCTCCTACTCCAGAACTTGATGCATCCGTTTCAACCTCGAAAGGTAAGTCAAAATTGGGCAGTGCCAAAACCGGTTTGGAGCATATAGCCTTCTGCAAGTCCCCAAAAGCCTGAGAAGCATGATCAGACCACGCAAAAGCCTCCTTCTTCAGCAAATCAGTTAAGGGAGCAACTAAGGCTGCATAGCCTTTGATGAATCTTCTGTAATACCCAGTGAGTCCCAAGAACCCTCTCAACTGCTTCACAGATTGAGGTTGAGGCCAATTAGCTACTGCTTGCACCTTGGCAGTCTCCGTATGCACCCCACCACCCATCACTGTGTGGCCTAAATAATCCACCTTGGGTGTGCCAAATAAACATTTTGACAACTTTGCAAACAGAGATTCTTGCCGTAACAGACTCAACACAATTTCCAAATGTTCCAAATGAGATGCTAGAGTACTACTGTATATCAAAATATCATTGAAGAATACCAAAACAAATTTGCGTAAGTAAGGTTGAAATACCTTGTTCATTAAGCTCTGAAAAGTGGCAGGTGCGTTAGTGAGGCCAAACGGCATCACAAGCCATTGATAGAGACCTTGGTGAGTACGGAAAGCTGTCTTGAAGCGATCCTCAAGCTTAACCAAGATCTGATGGTAGCCTGATCTTAAGTCCAATTTGGAGAAGATAGTGGCTCCAAATTGCTCATCCAATAATTCGTCCACTGTAGGTATTGGGAAACTATCCTTGACTGTGATTGCATTAAGTGCCCTGTAATCAGTGCAAAAGCGCCATGTCCCATCCTTCTTCTTGACCAACAAGATTGGTGAAGAGAAGGGGATGTTGCTCGGTTGAATGATCCCCTCTTTCATCATATCATTAACCATGGATTCAATTTGTGATTTCAAATTATGAGGATACCTATAGGGACGTGCTTTAACTGCTGCTGCATTTGGCACCAGAGGAATGGCATGATCATGGGACCTTTGCGGAGGAAGCCCTGATGGAGTTGCAAACACATCACTGAACTTCTGCAATAAAGCCTTCAACTCTGGTGGAGTGGAGTCCTGAATCAGCATAGGTGAGGCTTGGGTGTCAATAGGACTTTGCAAATCAATTGTATATAATTCTGCCACAGAATCAGTGGATACCAATCTACTAATATGGTGAAATTGAGCTTGTGAGGAAGGAGGATTCTTGTACCCTTAAACTGTTACAAATTTGCCATTATTCCAAAACCTTAGGAAAGATGACTCGTAGTCTGCAATGTGTGCCCTCAGAGATTCTAACCAAGTGGAGCCAATGACAAGCTCTCCACCCGCTACATGGAGCACAAACACATCCTTGAGAGTGATGCTGCTTCCTGAAATTGTGACATCCAAGCTCGAAATCTTGCCTTCCACAGGCAGGACATCAAAGCTTCCAACAACAAGCTTAACTCCCGGAGCTGGCTCAATGGGTAAGTTCAAGAACTTCGCTATGCGAGGTTGAATAAAATGGTCAGAGCTGCCGCCGTCTAGTAGGGCATGAACTTCCTGGCCCTGAATGAAGGCATTAAACCTAATCATAGCTGGACCTCGACTGCTATGCATAGCATTGTAAGATAAGTGGTGGTCCTTGACCTGAGACTCCAAAGTTTCCATTGAAGGTTCAGATTCCAGGTTTTCCACAGCAGACAAATCCAAGTCAATAGAGTCATCCAACTCTAATTGCAGCTGCAAATACTGTTTGTTGGAACATCGGTGACTCGAGGACAACTTTTCATCGCACCAATAACAAAGGCCTTTTTCTCTCTTACTCTGTATCTCCGCCGGTGAAAGTTTCCGAACCGTGTTAGAGGGAGAGGGCGAGGCGAAACGAGATGGTGGTGTCGGAAGTAAGGGAGGAAGAGTGCTTCTAGGCAAGCTCTTAGGCTGGGAGGTCCCTGCCGTCGTGGTTAACACCGAACGATTCTGAGCAGAATGATATGAATTTCTAAGGATTGAAGCAATACTCTCTTCATATAACCGTGCCAAGGTGACGGCTCTCATAAGAGAAGGAGGGCACATTGCCTTCACGTCGTGGCGAATTTCTAGTTTGAGGCCACCAATAAAACAATCCTTGAGGGCTTCTGGAGGCTCAATGTTAGTTCGATTGGCCAGGGCGACAAATTTGGCGTGGTACTCACCCACCGTGCCCTGTTGCTGAAGCTTGAAGAGTAATTCACGAGGAGACTCAAATAAGGATGGTCCGAATTCGAGCTCAATGGCTCGCTTGAGCTGATTCCATGACTGAAACTGAGCCGAACGCTGAGACATTTGAAACCAGGGAATGGCGGCGCCGACCATGTGGACTGCAACAACTCCGATCTGTCCCTCCTCAGGTATGAGAAAGAATTCAAAGTACTAGTCCATAGAAAAAATCCATGCTAATGTTCAGCTCCACCACCCGAGTTCGAATCATGGGAGAAACCATGTGAAGCAGAACGAGAACGAGAGTCCTGTACGAGTTGTGTCAAGGATGATTGAATTGCATCGAACTTAAGATTCGTAGCCTCCGTTGCTCTGGCACGTTCTGAACGGTTCTCATCTGAAACTTCCTCAATTCTTTGGCCAAGCCGTTTGAGCTCTGCTTCTAATCCTTTAAGACGAGTGTTCTCCGCCATGGTGGAAATGAAAGCACCAAATTGTTAGAGTAAAGAACAATTATATACTGAATAGCTACCGGATGTATATATTCACATGAATTAGTGGTTCAAGTACACTGGAATATTTTCATGGAAAAGGAAATAAGCAAGTACTGGAAGTATAAAGTCTAATAGGATATAAATGGAAGGAATCTGTAGTATATGGTAGGCAATTAAGTAGAATTCAGCAAAAGGACCTGTCAAATGCAGAATAAGAAAGTAGGTAAGAAAAGAGAAGGAATTCAGAGAAGGAAAGGGAAAGCAGAATTAGAGGAGGAAGGGAATATTACCAAAATCAGCTAGCCTCCAAAATCCTTTAGTCTGCTGCTATTATACCTCATTCTATTACTCCTCCTAAGGCCCGAAGATTGTGGATCAGCAGCCAGCTGTCCAGTTGCAGTAACAGAATTGCCTTGCCAATTTGCATGCACTTCCTTAGCATCACTAATCACCTCTTTATTCATATCAGCATCTAAAACAGAAGTCAGCGGATTTTCAAATCAGTGGTGCAAGTTAATGACATGAGACACCCTTTCAAAGAAGATGGAACACATGGTTGGGCTGAACATGATGTCCTCCCTCATCCATTCTGGAGCCACTCTTTCAAATGTGCCTAATGAAAGAACGTGGTACGATATTTCTGCTTCCTCTTCAGGTGCTTTTCTAACTCAGGTTAACGTGAAGGAATACCCTATCATGATCACAATCAAAAGAAAATGTCACGCTAAGCATTTAGATATCTTCCAATTTTCAATGGCTAGAATAAATTATCAGACTATAGCAGTAATGCATAATTTATAATTCTGACTAAGAAGACAGGATATGCAGCATTCCACTGGCTGACTGATTTTCAAAAATACAAGCATCTACAAAAAATTAATATAAAAATCAGGTTTGTTTGTTTAACTTGGGGGGAAATATTTTCATAAGTTAGATATGAAGAAAAAGCAGTGAAAAAGAATTTGGTAAAATTCAGCTTGTGAAATTAAGTATTTGTCCACAACCAAATCCGAGAGAGAACAGGGAGAAGTTGAGGGAAAAAGGCTACACATGACATATTAATTGAAAAATTGTCATCAAATGAAGTTCTTCTTCAACACACAATTAGATCTCTGATGCAACATGCAAGCAGAAGAAAAAGGTGAAGTGACATGAGTGCAAACTTCAAAATCCACATAACTTCCTTGTTTGGATTAAGGCTGAAGTACTGAGAAAAAAGAATCACTTGAAACCCAAAATCATGCATTACCGTTGGATTGATGCAGTGCAGAAAGGCTTATTGATCCAGTTTGATACTGAGCAGATAATCTCATGCCCAGTGCATGTTCAAAAAGCTCTCAAATAAGCCAATTACAATTATTACTTTGCGCAGAAGCAACTCCTGTAAAAAGCAATGGAACATGCAAAAAGCTTAACTCCCAATGAATGAGTTGAAGGAAAGCAACAAAAATATGAATTGTTAACACTAACCGGATTGATCATTAACCTCAGTACATGAGTCCAGCAGCTTCTTCTGAACAGAATGCTAGCACATTCACTTAGATTTACCAGTTGTATGAGGAAATGAAATAAGTATATATGATCTAATATTCAAACAATTACACAATAACTTAAGCATGTGCATTTCATTTGCCCTGAGTTAGAAATGCTCACCTTACCAGACGCCATCTTCTTGCACATGTTTTGCATTGACTCTCTCACCACAGAGTCACCTTCCCTGTTCTCGGAAGATATAAAACTTGATTCTTTTTCCAATGGAGCCTGCCTACTACGCTTTCTTGTCATTCTTACAGATGATCTCTCCAAACTATTGGAGATAGCCCTCAACTGGCCATTTTCTTCCATGACATTATTGTTACTTATAAAATGAGAAGTTTGCTGCTGCTTCTGTTTTAGCAACTTCTCAATTTATTCAGTAAGAGCTTCATCTGCCAAATGTCACACTGAAATCCTCTAAGAATTGATAAAATGAGATAAATTTAAGGACAGGGACAAAGTCAATCATACTGTGGTGCATTTTGCATTTAGAAATTTCAACATACAAAGATAAATTTTACATGGCAACAAAATACATGTTTGAAGAACAACAAATTAAGCATGTGGAAAAATATATTGCCTCATTTTCTTTGGTGAAGTCAAATGCTTAGCAGATGTATAATGGAACAAGAGAATTTTTTTTGGTGACTATGGAACAAGAGAATATAAATTCTGTAAAAATAATTTTTTTTTAAAAAAAAACACGCACACATAAATGAAATTATTTATTTAAGAAACACACTTATAAGTCTATATTCTATCCTGTAATACTAAGAATATAAATTGCCGACTTCTAATTTTCATATAAAAGAAAATAAGTTGAACCTCATGCCAAAAATTAATATCTAATAACAAGCGCATGATGTAGTTAAGAATAGAGTCTCACTTTTCTTTCTTTCCTGCACAAAAAGATGTTGATAGTCAGCCACTTCTTTGAGTTTGGCAAGCCTGATATGAAGGTAAGATATTTGAGTTGTTCACACTAGATCCACCAATAAATGAAAAAAGCTTTGCAATGAAAGATATGCATTAAAATGCTGGAATTTGAATACATACCTAACTGAAGACACTTCGTTTCTCAATTCATTAAGTTGGTCATGCAGCTGGTCTTTTTCACTCTTCAAGTGCTCTATCAACTCTTCTGCGGCTGCAATATTCACATACACAATAAGGAAAAGTCATTTATACATCACGCAAATTTTATTTCTTGGATTACTTTTAAGCTTCCCAATTGATAGAAACATTATTAGATAAGAAGGGAGAGTTACAGGGAATTACAAGAAAGAAAAAGGTATCTGCCAAAGGAATCCATAATGCTAACAAAAGTCAACAGCACAAAACAATAAGAAACTAACCAAGCCCCTATAAAATGTAAATCTTTTTGGCCTTCCATCATTGACTGTTCTCGAAAATCTTTGAAGTTCCTTTTCTAGTTTCTACAACATTCTTTCTACTATATGTATATCGCATAAAACTTAAAAGCCACGCTTACACTCTCACCCAACGGATGCACTGAGTTTAATTTGTCCCCATAAAGTCAAGAAGTAATGTGGATCATGCAAACCAAAAGGCCAAATAGAATTATACAAATTACTTCGACATCCAATGCCCCCCCTAAGTCAGCTTTCCAACAATGGGGCATTGTAGAATTCCCTTTGCAGAACAACATTAACATCTCTAGGCAACAGATTCATTACGGTATGCTGCCCATTTTTAAGAATAAGAATTTTATTTACATGAAAACTGAAAAAGAAGAGGATTACAAAGATATCTGAGGCCAACATATTCACTTTACACCACCCCGGGGAAGGAGGGGGGAAGAAAATTAATAAAGCAAAAATTTCCAATCTTGAAACATATCCAATAGAGAAATTCAATTAAAGATAATGAATTTACACCGGATAGAAGTGAAACACGTAATTGCTATTCCATGTTTTTGAACATCCAAAAGTTGAAACTGGAAAAATACAAAAATACAGAATAAGTCAATAACGCCAGTAGTAACAGTAGGAAAAGAAACCATGATATAAAATTTCAAGTCTTTGAATCTCTTGCAACATGGGACATAAAGAGAGGTTTCACAGAATTGTGCCACATAAATCTTAAGTCCTGAATTGAGTGCTTTCTCTGTTTATATACAAGAGAATGGTAGCTTGTGGGGGGAAGCTACTCTAAGAGTAGTTAGGTATTAAGTTAGTGACACTAGTACAACTGTCATCCTAGCTAGCAAAAGGTAGTTATTGCTATTCTTAGTTCTCTAAACGTAGCTGAGACTTACTAGTTTACCTTACTAATATTTTAGAATGATTAGCAAACCCTTCCATAAATTCATGTTATCATAACGTGCAGTCTAAACATCCAAATGTAAAAGAAACAGCATAAACAAGAACATACGAGACAAATATTTCATAAATTTAATTTCTTGCTCTTTTTGTAGATCATCAAACTCGATCAGTTTTTTATTCTGGAACAAGAAAGGAAACAAGAATCAATAATAAACTTCAGAAATATGTACACTTACAATTTTATTTTCCAGGGGAAACGGTGAATGATCAAGTATATTAAGTATTAACTATTTTTTATCATTATTAACTTTGAATAACTAAATGCCTAAATATAAAACATTAACTTCACAAAGCATCAATGCAACATTACCGTGAATAATTTCGTATGAGGATTACAGACTACAAAGTTACAATACAAACATGGAGCTATGACACAATGAGCTGAAAGGTAATATCAAAGTAAACACGAGAAAGATATGAACAAGACCTTGAGCTTGGTGTACTTATCATGAAGCTTCCTGTACAAAGTCTCCATTGGGTGAGCAACAGAGGCACTAGCTGGAACTTTGGGCATCAGTTAGGATATCAAAAAGTTGGGCCTTGCAGCTTCCATCTGACCCTACCAATCAAAATTGACGAGCCACCAATTTACTTTATGTTACAAAGTAATATGTAACAAAAATCATACAGAGCTTTTCTCCCCGAAATCAATCAAAATGCAACAACCATTTTAATTGTGTGGCTTCTTAGAATCTAACATGAAACGAGAATTCTAAACTTCAACAACCCCATATGAAATAATAATAGTCTTTGCCCAATAAGCTTATTTTGCACTAGTATAATCTAAGGCTCTATAATTCTCAGTACACATAAATATCAAAAACCCTTAGGGTTCATGACATCATGTGGTTATCTTGCATCAATCAATGTTTTTTGGGCCCATCATTTCTAGCATTCTTTACAAACCAAGCTCAACATAAATCCAACAATCATTTCTAAACACACTATTAGATATGATAACTAATTACATTCATGTGTCTCTACTAGTCTACTTAACTGCTAAAGATTTCCAGAAAAAATTGTTCATGACATGGCATCATATCATATCTTCTAAGTAATAAAGTATAGATAGAATTTCAGTCTAAGGTGCTTCCTCTTGGTGACAGCAATGTGCAAGTTTTAAAGGCCAAAACATTAATCAACAGAGTAAATAATTCAAAAAAGTAACTTTTTGGAAGCAAATTTGGACCCCAAGTGGCCATTAGGTAAATTAATTTTTTTAAAAAAAAACATTAATTTACCAAAATCCAAGCAAGAACGATAATTTCCTAGTAACTGATAGTAATGACAAAAAAGAATGGAACTGATTGACGTACCAAATTGATGAAAACGTGGGGGAATTTTGGATTTGAGTAGTTGCGTGAGAAGAGATGAAAGAAGACTTGGGAATATGTGAATACCCTAACTGTGGAAGTAGGAAGAAGAGAGTGAGTGAGTGAGTGAAGTAATATGGTCTCTTCGCCCTTCAGCTGGTGCTAGTGCTGGGTTTTGTTTGCGTGTATACATGCTGTATACCCGCGCCTCTAACTTCATTTCTAAAGTTTGAAAAAAGAAAACTGCTTTTGTGTTCAGATCCGATGGTGAAGATAGATTTGCTCTTAAGGTGAGGATACCATGTTACAATGTCCCTTGCAAGTTTGATAAATCAGTGGTCAAGTGAATAACATGTTTTTCAAATTTTTTTAAAAATTTTTAAGAATTATAAAATAGTCCTTTTAAATTTTATTTAATATTTGGTCCTTTGTTTTTTTATAATTTAAATTTTTGAATTTAAATTTTCACCTTTTATTTTTATTATTCAATATTCATCTATCTTGAATATATTCTCAAGTGTTCTCTTGACCTTGAACTCTAATTCTTGCATGTATAATCCTAATATTGTTAAATTTATAATTTTTTTTCAATCTCCACACCAATTTATTGCCAATCTCCAAAATCTTCAATCCTATTGAGGTAAGTTTTGTTTTATGTACATCAATAATTATTATTCTTCTTCAAGATTCTTTAAAATTTGGAAATCCATGTTAAATTTAATTTGTTCTATAAATCAGTTGAATACTTTTGCTAGTTGTTTGATTGTTTTTTATGTTCTTTGAAATTGAAATTGGTTTGTTCGAAAAAATACGTGTTTAACATGTGTTCTGGTAATTTTTGGGTTCAATACTTCAATGTATGTTATAGAAAATTTTCGTGTGTTTCTCAATAAAATTGAGATCTATGTTGCATATGAATCCATTGATTCAAAGAGCATTCTATTGGTTTTGAGTACACATTTTATTTGTTTTGAGTACGCAACCAATCATTTGATTTTCGTATGCAAAGTTTTTTCTATTGGACATTAGAAAGAACGTATTGGAAAGAAAACCAAAAGATTGTAAGCTATTTCCAATTGATTGGTTTTTTTAGTATTGGATATAAATCTATTTAGTTTGAAAACCAATTTTTGGTTTTGTGTATTGATTTTTTTAAGAAAAAAAAGATTCGTTTGGAACTTTTCC
>JASCZI010242253.1:3520-16048 GCA_036250425.1 Stylosanthes scabra | reverse complement strand
AATTTTGAGTTTATTGAAAAAAAACTCGCTAACTTGAAAGTAATCTTTCGAGTATGACCGAGTTTGTCAAAATCTAGTTGAGTCTACCTAAAAACAAATTTCATATCTTCTAATAAAGATTTATTAAAGTCTGGTTGCGAGGTCGAAATATTAAGTATGAATCATAGTTCTAATACTTTGTCAAATCTATTTTATATATTCTGTGCTCCATCTGACGGGGTAAAATCATCTCTATCAAGATGACAGATCCTCTATTTTTGTTCTGTATTTGCAATAAGATCAATTAGAACAAGTCACACACTCATATTCCTGAAATAAAGAAAGAACGAAATTCCACGGTCGAACTACCAAATTCAAAATGAACTGAGCTAGAAATGAAAAACCTAAATGGGTAAGTTTACCCCTTTTATTATTTATTAAAAAAATATAAATAAAAAAGATAGTTAGTCGGTTCTTGTGAATCTAATTCATAGAAAATCTGTCCAGTAAAATGGACGAATTATAAATTTCTAAAATAATAGATAGAAATATAGCAAATAAAGCCATTGCAATACCCATTAAAGGAGTAGTTCCCCATCCCGGAGCTACTTTATCATATTCTGAACTCAACGGTTTCAAAAAAAAATAATAAATAAAGCCCCTACACCAATATTTTATTAGATGATGTTTTAGAAAAATGTTTGGTATCCAAGTGTTTTATGTAACTAAGTCTAACCAAGTTAATGAATTCATGCGCCTACTAACAATCAGGCATGTTGTTATTTTCATTTTTTTGGGATTTGAAATCCCTGATTTCTCACTCTTTCCTTCCTCATAACATGCGTTCTCTCATTTTCATTATCACTCTATTCTTCACCGCCGTTCTCTTCTTCAATTTCGTTCTCTCTGATCTGATTCATCTTCTTTAATTTCGTTCTCTCTGATCTGATTCGAGGATGGATTCTTTCAATCAATTGATCGTTTCTGTCTCAAGTTCTTCTGAAATAGATCCCAATTTTCAGGTGAATTTTTACTTAGCACTAGCACTAGCAAGAAGAAGAATAAGAAGAAGGAGTAACAGTAGTAAGAAGAAGAAGAGGAGGAAGAGCAGGAATAGCAAGAAGAAGGAGGAGGAGGAGGAAGAAGAAGATGGAGTACATTTGAGTGGTAACTTCCAATAATTCAAAACCGTTTCTACTTTCATTTCAAAATCGTTTCTGTTTTCATTTAAAATCGTTTCCACTTTCATTCAAAACCGTTTCTACTTTCATTCAAAATTCGTTTCTGTTTCCTGAAAATTCAATTCAGTTTTTAATTCAAAACTGTTTCTACTTTCATTTCAAAACCGTTTCTACTTTCATTCAAAACCGTTTCTACGTTCATTCAAAAACCGTTTCTACTTTCCTGAAAATCCAATTCAATTTTTAATTCAAAACCGTTTTTACTTTCATTCAAAACCGTTTCTACTTTTCATTCAAAACCGTTTCTACTTTCCTAAATATCCAATTCAGTTTTTCATCAACAACAACAATAACAACAACAACACCAGCAACAACAACACCACCATGAACAATAACAGCAATAATACCAGCAACAACACCAACAGCAACAACAATGGAAGGAGGAGGAGGAGATGACGTTGATAATGATGGCTTCAACGACGACGGTGGTGGGGCGGCTGCAGTAACGACGACGATGGTAGGCGTCTACAATAGCAGAGAAGAAGAAAAAAAAGAAGAAGAAGAACGCGCGTTCTTTAATGTTGTGCGTGTGTTTCACGCTCATGGGTGAGAGTTGTGTAAAAATGCTTAGTTTGACTTGGTTGGTATATTTACTTGAATGTGTAGCATCATTGAATGTTTTAAATATGTAACTTTTTTTAATATTATTAAGCTTAATGATATAATATTTTAAAGTTTATTATTATTAATTGTAGTATCTTTTAAGAGAAAATCTTGATGGCTAATATTAAGGAGATAATAAAAAGTCAATATCATTTTTTTTATTTTCTCTTTATCTTTTTACCACCCACTATTTCCCTAATTATACTCATTGGCTTTCTGTTGGTCTCCTAATATTAATTTCGTAGCATTACACATTTTTTAAATATGATATATAATTAATTGTTTAATTTTTTATTTTAATTTTAATTTAATTTTCACCATTTAATTAAAATTATTCAAAATAATTAATTAAAACAATGTATTGAAATTAGTAATTTTAAATATATTTCATGGTCTCACAAATATTGATATAACATAATATAAATTTAAGTTCATATCAAATTAAGTGAAATTTCACATTCAACTTATATAAAGTTGATATTTTAAGTTAAGAAATTACATGTCAAACATATAAAATTATTTTATATTTATTTACGAGCAACTTCTGATTGTATCTGTCTTCGTGACCATCAAATTAAATACCAAGATTGAAGATGCTTTAATAATCGGTCAGCCAAGTAAACTATTACCTTTAGGTCTAGGTCACATTGACTATGTGTCATCTTACAGTCCACCTGGATTTTGTTTATCAAAATTGGAAAAACTAATGGGTCCTGGACTAATGTAAAAACGACGTCGTTCCAAATGAAATGAGTTTACATAAATCACCTTCTCCTCCTTCATCATTTACATTTTGCCCTAACAGTATACTCTTCAGTCTTCACCTTCATTCCCTCCAAAAACCTCTCCGTCGACGCAGTCCAAGGAGTGCTCTGGTTGGCATTGCGACTCTCCCTCCACCGCGGTCAACGGCATCGTCACAACCACAAGCAAACGGTAAGTGGAACTTCTTCTTTTTCTGCCATTGTTGGTGTTAGACAGGTTTAGGTGGTTGATATATTGTGAAGAGGCTTGAATGATCATACTACCCATTGCATGCATTTGCAACCAATTTGCTTTTGCATTTTGATTTTTGCTATTGCGGAAAAAATGTGATAAATATATTACCGTATAGTTAGGGTTCTGGTGAGAATGCAATCAACCTCCTATGCTCTGTTTTTTTTGAGAATGCAATGATCAATCTGTTAATCCCCTAAAATTTGTGCAAGTAGAGATTCCCTAAAAAATTTCTCATTAGTATATAGTAGACAAAACAAGATTTTATCTGTGATAGTGAAAGCTGAATAATGATTCTCTTATCATGCATAACAAAAGTATAATGAGCACCTGCAGTGACCATTTAACGTGGTTCCTACTATATGTAATTGAATTTTGGTAATAATCTATCAAGTTGGAAATGATTTGTTGAGTGATGAGCAAGCATTTTGGGTTTCTCCTTCTACAGTTACTGAGGTAGTTCGTTTCATGTTTTTTCTATTTTATAAAATGTGACAAATATATTACCGTATAGTCTCCTTAGTTAATGTCCCTGATCATTTTACAATGTTACAATTATTTCTGTGCTAACAGTGTAATATCCATGATGTATTTCAACCTAATGTTATCACAAGTGACTAGTAATTATTTTTGAATCAACAAGCATCCACTGTGCTTTATTTCATTTATGTTTTCTGATTTTTCATGAAAACTCAACTAATTTTCGATTGTTAATAATCTATTGTGTGGAATAGTTAATTAATTAGTGCTCTGTTTTCATGTTTGGTTGAGGCACGCTGCAGATGACGGTGTTTGTGGTGCCCGTGTTTCACAGGTAATTTAGGATTTTGATTTGTTAGAATTTTACATCTTTAGGCTTCCGAATATCATTTCCTGCTCAAGTGATAATTGTTTTCTACTGACAGGGGTTCCATGTGTCCATGCTATGGCTGCAATAGCAAAGTTAGGAGTTCGGTCACCTGAAGATTTTGTTAGCCCATATTTAGCAATGGAAGCTGCTAGGAGGACATATGACTCTTGTGTGAAACCTGTCAACAGTGAGGAATTCTGTGAGCCCACAGAATATCTGAAACCAATTCCCCAAAGAATCATAAGACCAGCTGGTCTTCCAAGGAAAAGAAGGACCGAAGTAGCCCAGCCACCTCCACCTCCACCTCCTCAGGTTAATGGGGATAAATTGAAGAAAACCTTCAAAGTTACTTGTAGCAAGTGCGGAGAGCAAGGCCATTACTACAAGACTTGCAAGGGGGCACCAGCTAGACCAGATTGGGAACCAAAAAGGAAAAAGCCAAAGAAACAGCAAAGCAATGGTGAAGCTAACCAGAAAACACTCAATGAAGGGGGAGGTGGTGAAGTACCCTTTGAAGTTTTGTTGGTAGGTTTTTGTTGATTGGTGTTGATTGGATTCATTAGTTTTTTGTTGGTTTAATTGAGATTCAACTTTGTGACAGCAAAAGGCAAGGAAAAACAAGAAAAAGATGCCTAGGAGGCCCATTGTCTATCCAGATGAAATACATGTCTCTCAATCTGCCCCACAAACTCAGGTACTTAGGGTATTGACATGAATCTCTTATTGGTTTTTTCAAAATCTGTACAAACAGTCATAACTCATAAATGCCGAATTTGGAAATTCTGTTATAACAGCCACATACTGTTATCTCACCTCCTCCATCAACTACTCCAAAGCAGCCACATACTGTCATTACTGTGACCAATGAGTTTAGGCCCAAGCAAAGGATATTCAGGCCCCCTCGTCCGCTGGTCAATGTTGAAGGCCCACCTTCAACCAATCCTCATGCTGCATGGGTGGAGACAAGCTCAGCAGCAGCTAGTAGGAACTCTATAGGGCCCTTTAGGTTCATGCCAACTCCTGGAATGGATCCTCCAAAAAATACTTAAAAGTCCAATATATCCATGGAATCAAATATGCCAAAATTGATGATGCATCTTTAGGATTTTTATTTTGGAACAATATTTATCTTGTTTAGGTTCAAGTGTTTGGCATGACTTGCCTTATTTTGTGAATCTAATCAACTAATGGCCTTGGCATTTTCTTATTTTGGTTTACTGTTTTGTTGGCTATGGACCACGACATTGGCAGTTTGATTTATTATTTTCTTGACTATGAACAATATTGGCATCTAATAGATAGGAATTTGTTGTCATCTATGGATTTGGTGCTATTTTAGTGCTGAATATCAACCAATTATTAACATTTTGGTTTTGGTTATGTTGGATTGGAAATTGTTATCAGATTTATTGGCATTTTGTAGCTACTATGGTGCTCCACATGAATTTATTTATGCACCATATTATCATAGCTATTATGTTATTCCTAATTCTTAAACATCAACAATTTACACTCAGGTATTAAACAAGAATGATAACAAAAAAAATAATTCAAATAATGCATGAAGCAAGCTTTTAACTAGCAATATTTATGTTCACATAATCTGCAAAATTCGTCCCATCCATAAATTACATAATTCAACTACCACAAACTATTTACCGCCAAAAGTGTACCAATACACAATGGACACCATATCCTTAAAGTATTGAACTCAACATTCGTTAGATTGAATCAATAAGAATAAGAGTAAACATCCTTTTCGACCCTAAACCTTTTTTTTTTTGGACTTGACGCCCCTTAATAAATCGAAAATCTCAAAATGACCCCTAAACAATTAAAAAATGATACAGATCGACCTCTGAATGAGACAAATCGACCCCTGAAAACCACATGATAATTGGTTACAATGTAACGTGTCAGGGGTCAATTTGTACTATTTTTTAATTATTTGGGTGCCACTTTGGGGTTTTGATTCATTAAGGAGAGTCAAATCCAAAACGAAAAAGTTCAGGGGCCGGAAAGGGTGTTTACTCTAAAAATAATCATAACAAATAACAAGTCAGTGACCCCGCACATAGTTAGGTAAGAGGCTTTGTGCCCTATCTAGTGTTTTTTCATAGTCAACTCCAACACACTTTGCTCAATCTCTTGTTCGTTCATCTTTTATATTTGGCACTAGAACCATGAGTGGCCCTACAACTCTCCTTCAACACTTTGCTATCGCCTTCATCACGACTTCGCTTACAAGACCCACCATCTTCACCAGCTATGGTTGCTCTGAACACACTTGAGATTATGGAGTGCCAATTTATCCTAACCCTAGACAAAGGAAGAAAAAGACCTCATTTGGGACGACGTCATTTTTACATTAGTCCTAGGGATCTATTAGACCCAATTTGATGGGACAAAATCCATGTGAATGGTAACCCGACACATCATCGGTGTGACCTAGAGCTAATTAGTAATCGGGACTTGGCTAACCAATTATTAAAATTGTCAGGGACTGATTTGGTAATTTAAAATACTAAGGGATCGCTGAGCGCTTTTTCAAAATGCTCAGAATTCAAATAGATATTTTACTCGAAATAAAATTATTTTATTGTCAAGAAGCAATTGGATCACAAGAAAAAGAAGAAGATCAGCACGAGGAGAGCACCATTTCGTATAAGCCAATTGTGAAGAAGTTGCGTGCTTTGCAAGCAAATTAGTAGTTGAGTTTGCCGTTTGCTAAATAAGCTTGACGCGCAAAGACCAAGACTATAACTCCATGTCCTTGAACTTAGGAGACCAAATCTCTATGCTCCATGACAGAGGATAACTCAAGGTTCAAAAGATTATATGCATCCAAGCTACTTGTTTCGCAAATAATCAACTGGAAGTCGTATTACCATGCAAGATAAAGGCCCTTCCAAATATTCTCTCAATTTCATTTTAATTGTCCAATTTCATCTTTTTTTCTTGTTTCAAATTATTTATCCATTTTCTGATTTTAATGTGTATTTATTAAAATTTTTCTATTATATCCTTTTACAATTCTAATAACTAATTAAACAATCTTCAATGTACCTCCATTCTAGCCAATTAAATTTATTTTAATAATTATTAATGAAAAATGTAAAAAGTTTAGTGCATCTATAACAATATACAAAAGGGTTGGGAGTGTTTAGTGTCCAATTCTCACTTTCCCAATTAACCTCTCATTATATTAGACACAATTTTTATTTTGAAAATTAAGTCAAAACACAAGTAAATATAAAGAATAAATATGTAATTAAATATATGAGTTAATTTTTTTTATCCATATTGTAGTTACTTCCCTATTTTCACTCATGCATTATCTCATTTACACTTAGAAAACACTTGCAACTATCTTGGCTTCTTCTCATTCTTCAATCCCTCTACTTCGTTGGTCTCTTTTTTTCAGAATACAGGTATTTTTTATTTTTGTGTTAAATGAATAGGAAGTAAAAGAATTGTTTATTGGGTTTAATGTATAAGTTGTAAATCAAGACATTATAATCTTCCATTATTATATTGTGGCATTTCTCTATTAATAACAAGTCTTTTATTTTTAAAAATTAAAAAAAATTATGTTACTTCTATATTCTCTATATATAAATTCATTTTTATTTTGAATTCTTGACATATTTAAATTATAACTCTGTTATGTTATACTATTTCAGCAGCAAATAGTTGAATAGGAATAACAACTTACTTGGCTACTATTAATGAAGAAACACCTTTAATTTTTAAAAGTGGTTCTTCATCTTCATTAGAATACTTAAGGTTGATAATTGAACTTAACATAAAAAAAAATTAGAATTTAATACATCCCTTATCAGCCACTTTTCTATTATATTGGAGAAATTAAATTTTAATTCAAAAATTATAAATTTAACAAAATTATTAAAAAATAAAATACCTTAAAAATAAATTTAAAAATTTTGCCAATATTTATAAATTTCTATCTTGATTTTGTTAGATAGTCAATTTCCATATTAATTTTGTTACACATAATAAAATACATATTTTTTTTGCAACACTTCTTCTTCGTCGACGTCTTCTTCTCTGCGTCCCTCCGCCTCCACCTTCACTTCTTCCTCCTCCTCCTCTACTTTTTAAATTTCGATTCGCTTACTTTAGCGTCGGTCGGAACTATACTCGCGATAAGAAATTCGATTTTGAAAGAAAATCATTTCTAACCGACCGGAGCGAGCACGTCAATTAGATATGTTCATTTTTACTTTCTTGATATCTTTAATAATTTATTCTGGAAATTAAATTATTAGTTAAATTAAATATTTTATATTGATATAAATTATTTATTTATTAATTAAAAAATCAGGCCTATTGACAAGCTTCAGGTCAGGCTAGGCTGGGCTTGACAACAGGTCAGATGTAGCGTGGGTTTGGTAAAGCTTTTCAACTAATTGCTCTAGCTTTTTGAGACCAGAAGCTACCTTTTTGCGTTTGGTAACTCAAAAAGCTAAGGAGCTTTTGCTCCTGGTTTTTGAGAGTCGGGGTTACTTTTGAGAGCACTTGTCGAGTAGCTTTCGGAAGTGGCTCTGACTCCTCAAAAAGCAAAATGACACATTAACCTTAAATTTTAATAAAAAGTCATTTTTACCAAACACTATATGTGTCTCTCCTGCTTATTGAGAGCCAATTTTAAGATGTTTTACCAAATGACTATACAATGGCTCTTTGAGAGTTGCTTTTTGAGAGTCCAAAGAGTTCGACCGCATTTTGAAAACTACAACATTACCAAACTGGCTCTTAGTATTTGTTAAAAATCTATACCATGCTATAGGCCAGATTAAGCCCAATATAACTTAATGCAGGCCTAGCCTGCTAAGAGTAAAGCCTAGACTGGCTAAGGCTGTTCTCACTCTTATACACAATTAGGAAAATACCAATGCGCAAGGTTTTGTTATTGATAGACTTCAAACTGTGGAGAGAACATAACAAAAAGTTCGCACACAATGAATGAAATATGGAATGATTCCCTAAAGCTGAACATGAAGTAAAACAAACATGATTAAAATTCATTGGCCAATGCAACCAAAGGTGCATCTCATTGAGAAAATTCAAGACGATTGTATATCCATGGACTTATTCAATTATTAATATTTAATATGCATGAAACTAAAACTACCACCAACACCAAAATTGGAAGAAAAAGATGTGAAAACAATACAAAATCATCAACAACAATGAAAATATTTTAAATAAAAAGCCAACAACAATAAAAAAAATAGTTTTAGAAAAAAACAACATAAAAGAAGACAGGCGAAGTGCTTCACCATCACACTCCCATTTCCGTCTTGTACTGTGCAGACGCCGCTTGGATATGTGCCAAAGGCCGCCGCAAGGGCCGTTTGGAGGAGACATAGAAGAAGCAGAAGTGGAGAGGAGGACGTTTGGCATAGGCGAGGTGAAGGGAAGGGAGAGAGTCTCAGTTTGAGGATGGTGGAGAGTTTGAGAGCGGAGGGAAATACCAGGGTAGAGGAGGTGATGATAAGGGTTTGGGTTTGCGTTTGGAAGGAAGAGGGTTTTAGAGGGTTGTCATTTAGGAGTGTGAAAGGGGATTTTGTTTTCGTCGGTGAGAATGGCAAAATGTGAAAAAAGGGAAACGGTAGTTAGCAAGGCAAAAGCAACGGGTTTGGGAGATTGTTACAGTACACTTGGACACTATAACAACCAATTGGGTCCTATTCCTGCCACATGCATATTTTTTGTTATCACTTAGATAACCAAACTAAGAGAGTGAGCTTCATCATCCCGTTTTTTTTTTAAAGTTTGAAGACACGATGAAATCCGTTCCGATGAGTAATTTCATAGCATTAATTGATTAATTATCACTCTTTCACCACTTAAATACTAGTAAAATTGGCTTGTTTGCGTTTAATTGCTCCTTAGGGAATAAATTGTGAAAAAATTCATTATTGGCCATAATTCGCTATATATTTACTTACTTACTTAATTTCCATTCCATTCGATACCTTGATGTGTTTGTTCAAGTGTTTTAGGCCTACATAGGTTAAAATCGGATTGGAAGTGGCCAAGAAATGCAAAAGAAGCAAGAATGAAATGATGCGAAAGGGAGCTATAGTCATCGGACTGGAGCAAACTTGGACTTTTTGGAAAGAGGAATTCAATACCTACAACTCTCATGTTGAACACTTCGTCTAGTACTAAGTGATTCTATGAGAAATTCGCATCCAAAGATCAGTGCGCAGAAATTTCATAATTCTGTCAATCCTGACCTCTTATCACTAATTTGGGTATAACTTGAGCTACAGAGAACCAAATGACTTGGTTCCAACGCCATTGGAAAGACAACATCCAGAGCTTCGCAACGATATATAATAATCCTATATGCATATGCATATGGACTCGATGCGTACGCATCCAATCAGGAGTGGCACGCACGACACGTTTCGTCACCTATGCATACGCATCTGTTTCCTATGCATACGCATCCGAGCGTGGACAACAAGCAAAATTAAGGCCAAAAAGGGAATTTCAAGTCAAATGGAGGCCTATAAATAGAGGGGATGCTACCCCATTCTCTACACACCTTCTTGAGCCGCTTTTTGGGGCTTCTAAAACTTTGAGAATTTTTGGGGGAATTTATGTTCTCCCATGTTCTCTCTTAGTTAAATCATTTTAGTTCTTAGGATTTTCGTTTTCTTGTAGCCACACTAGCCAAACATTTTATTGCTTTTGTTGTCTGTTTATTTTACTATTACTCTGTTGAATTTTAGTTTTAATCAATTTACTTTATCGTTATTCTGTCTGTTTACTTTTTTGCAAAACCGCGATTTTTACATATTGTTATGCTGCCTGTTTATTTTCTACTTTTATAATTCCCGTTAGTAGCGAGTAGAGTCTCATAGTGTCTCGCCTGTGGGGTGAAATGTGCAAATGACCTTAGCTGCGAGTCCCCAATCGATCAGAGGGGAAGGAACGGGTTAAGCTTGTAATGCTATCCGTACACCCCTGCTAGCATAGGGGCGAGGTCCTTACGGTACGAGGTTCACCACGGTGATAACGGTTACAAGTGCATTAGGACCTGGTGACAACATGGTTCCTAAAGAGTTCGTTCAAGCTTAGTTGTTGGATCATTGACTCCAACGCCAGTCCAGTCAAGTGCATTAGGTCCTGGTGACAGCAGGATTCTAAAGAGTTCGTTCAGCAACTATCAGAGGCTTGGATCGCTGACTCCAACGCCATACCCGCACCCTTGTGAGTTCGTCTCGAATCCGTTATCGCGGGACCAGTGCCTCACAGCTAGTTTGCTAAGGATATGCGGAGGTTCCTCCTAGAGGGTGTTTAATCAATTTAGGACATGACAGTGATCATAGAGATGCACAGTGTTTCAACCCACGACTGGGATACTCTTTACTTATCATTGTTATTCAACTGTTTTTAACTGCTTTCAACTGCTTTCAAACTGCGAACTGCTTTCAAACAAACTCAACTGCAACCAACCCCAATAAAAAATAAACTTTCCCTTTCGCTTCCTTAGCAGAACGACCCGAGTCCCATACTCGGTATTTTGGTTGCACCCCTGTGACACTTTTTTAAACGTTCCGACACCGCCTGCGAGTGATAAGGTGCTTTCAACGACAACGACGAAAGCTCCCCCACCCGAGCGGGCGTGTCACATTTTTGGCGCCGTTGCCGGGGAAGCGGAATATTTGTTTATTTTTGATTGATTGTAAATAGTCTTTTCTTTCAAGTCCAAAAAAAAAACTTTTCGTTTTTATTTTTAGTTGTTTTATATGTGCTGGACATTTTCTGAGTGGAACAGGGAATGTCCCTATCATCAAAGTTCACCAGAAGCTTCAGTAAGCAAGTGATGGAGTTATATTACTCGTGTAATCAAGGATACGCTCCATGAAATCCTACACCATATCAACCCCATGATCTTGGATACGACGCATACCAATCCAATGGATTTGGTGATGCATATTATGGATATGAAGATCTTTCACCACTGTACCCGCCTTCTCAAAAGGGAATCGAAGAATTAATTCAGCTATTATGTCAAGAAAGGAAAGAGATTCGGGAAATCCAAAAACAAATCGCCAATCAAGTAAATACCTTATGCTCGATTGCAATCCAATTGATGACCCAATCTGCAATTAACAACTCCTCAAGCACCTCCCAACCTTTAAACTTCGAAGACCGCCCCTCTAAATCACTGCCAAATCCAAGGGGATTCATTCCTATTTTATCTCGATGCAAAGGAAGAAAGGGCACACTTTCTCAACCACGGTCCAATCAATGGAGAAGCATTCCTACTCTATACATCCACCAAGAAAGAAAGAAGGACTCACGGCTTTCTCAACCACTGTCAAATCAATGGAGAAGCATTCCTACTTTGTTTCTCTACGCCAACCAAAAAGAAAGAGAGAATGCACTGCTACATGAAGAGAATGTTGAAAGCCTCGAACAAGAGGGGATGCATGAGTGCCTAGAAGAGGTTGAAGAGGAAAATGAATATCAAGAGGCGGAAGATATCGATCAAGAGGTGGAATTCAAGGACAAAGGGCAAAAGGGGATAGAGATTGTTCATTTTACTTCATCTGAAGCAACCCCTCCCAAGTCACCATCTGTGTTGCACTTCAAGTGGGCAAATCCTTATGATATGAATTGTCTTAGCCCACAATGCTACGGTTTGTTTAAGTGAATCGAAGTTCAAAGAATGTAATGGACTCCTTCACAAGCTTCACAACAATAAAGCCAAGATTGGGTGGGCTAACCGAGTTTGGGATCCTGGAAAAAGCTTCATGGATCATCATTTTTGGGAGGTCACCCATTGCATGGGAGCTCTTAGAATCTTGAATCCCA
>JASCZI010242251.1:23211-34523 GCA_036250425.1 Stylosanthes scabra | reverse complement strand
TATGTGTAAATTGTAATACCCCACACCCTGCAACGTATTATATAGAAAAAAAAAAGGACAATTCGATCATGGTTCTTCTTTTAGGACAATTCAATCATTTTTTCTTTCATTCATTTTATTTAGGTCATTTGCCCACTATTTTTTATCTAATAAACATGAAAGCAATTAAGTTGTTAAAAAACTCAATTTAACAAGAAATAAATTAATAATTGTTGTCATCATCACAGCCGATTCATTCTTCATTCATAATGAGATACGGAGAAGGCTAATCAAAGAGAGAGATATATATAAAGTAAAAATTATTATTTTATTATGTATTTATATTATAGATTGCAATTAGATATACAGAGGAAGGAATTTAAGTAGAGTAAAAATAGGGAGAAAATAATGAAAGCTTATCATATTTAATTTAATATTTATAATTTTATATATAATATTTATAATTATATATTTATAATATTTAAAATTATTTATTTATTTTATTAATAATTAATGAATATCAAATAATTTTTTTTGAGTTATTTGAGCTGATTTTTATTATTTTTCTAATATATTTTTTTTACATATATATATATCTAGGAGCAAAACTTGCTTCAAAACTTGATTACTTGTGTTTAGCTCTCGGAGCCAGAAAATCTCTCCATATATATACAAAACACTCAATATTTTTATTATAATTTGATAAAAAAAAATTAAAATAGCATAATAATTAATATATACGCTTAATTCATATCTGTTAAAAAGCATAGTAGACCTCTACTTTGGCTGGGAAGAAAAAAAAAGAAGAAATTACTCAAATTAATATATATATATACTTCACTTCACTATAAGCAAGGATGGTTTTTCGATCTTGATAAAGCTTCAAAGTTCCCATTATTATTAAACCACTGATATGTATGTATGTGTTCATCATCATGCAACTACAAAGCCATGAATAGATGAGCAAAAAAAAAATAAAAGTCATGCAACTACATACATACAACTTACTCATCGTGATTATATTTTGTTGAACATCCTTTTCTTGAGTCGCTTGATGAAGAAATAAATTGGAAAATAATGCAAAATCTTAGGCTGAATAGTAATAAATAGAACTCAACCTAATTTAAGTTGAAGGAAGGAAAGTATATATATACCCACAGACACAAACACACATAGTGATCTATTATATTCTATCATAACCTTTGAATTTGAATTACCTTTATAAGATTATATAATATATATAATGAGTTTAATTTTAGAATAAAGTTAGGTCAACATACATACATAATAACCCATTGGCCCGTTATATAAATCATTCCCCATCCCAATTATACTCTACTGTTTTTATTTACTCTCTTGATTTTGCTTTTTTTTTTTTTTTTAAATTTTCTTTTTCTTCTAGATGTGGGAGATATACGCACTAGCTCTCTCATGCTTACATATAATAGTTATCTTTAATTATCTGCACCATCTGTTTGTATATATTGAAATTCAATTAGTTAGGATTATTATTAATTTGTAGAAAAATAGTTTATTATTTTAGGTGAATTGAATTATTATAAAATAATATAAAAGAAATCTTTAGTTACATATACACTTCTATTAGTAGTAGATCAGAATTTTGAAGTGTTAGCTTTGAGGTGGAAATCACGTACAAAATCTGACAAACAAAAGTCAAAATGACATTATCAAGCATATATATACATGGTTTTCACGTTTGAGTCAAAATGAATGTGGCCAAAAAAATAGGCAAGAAGCAACTTCATTCAACCCACACTATATATGCTAATATGCACCTTGAACATTCCAATTAATGGAGTTTAATTAATATATATTGAAATAAGTCCAGTTTGATGAGCAGGTAAGAACCCTGTGTATATATATTTTATAGTTAAAGGAATATAATATAATAGAGCCGAAAAGTTGTGAGCGTTATTGGTTTACATAATTTTCACCAACCAAACTTTGTAATAAAAAATGTGGAATATTGCTCTTTTGGGGTTGGTGATCGTCTACAATGTCATGGTGGCTGGTTCTTGTTGACAAGTGAAACACTGAACACCAACCATTGATTGTTACGTTTTGCTACTACAACCACAACTCCAACAAGTCCTCAATATTAACTCAATTTATGGCTTCATCTACATTTTTTAGTGTAATCCCATACTTTATCTCTTTTCAGCTGACTAAATGTCTCATTATATGCCTTTTGAGTTTTCTCTTCCATCACCAGATAGTTTGGAAAATGAGATTTTATTATGCTTTTGACTCCTACAACTGCAAAATTAATGACAACAAGTTACCATATAATATTTATTTAGTATTTTATAAAAAGGAATAATTAATTATATTATACTACTGTAAAATATTTAGTTATTTAGTTACGGTAGATTTTTTAATTATTCTGATCGTTTATTACTTTATTGAAAAAAATATATGAAATAATATTTATAGATATATATAAATACCATGATATATTTGGTGTTTAATTTTTTGGGTTTATTGAACATTTTGCTTTTTTTAATATACACTATAAACCAAAAAATGTAATTGGTACGGTTAAAATTTTTTATAAAGAATGTAACTTGAACGGATCAGGTCTGAATTCCCACAATAATCATTTTGAAATTATATTTCCAAAACTGTGTGAAATAAATAGATATAGATATAGATAATTATAATGACAAAGAATAAAAGAGAGGACCAAAGAGAATAATAAATAAATATACATGAGGGGTTCACAAAAAGCATAAAACTTTAATAACATGTATAAAATGTTTTGTTTTTAATTTGTTTATTTCTCGGTGTTGTTAATTAATTAATGTCTTTATGGTCATTGTTTAACTTTAGCTATATTATTTTAATCAGGTAGAATAATAATTAATAAGCGTCTCCATAAAATTTTTAAAATAGCGTTGGATTTTGAGAATTTAGATTGAGATTGGGAAATTGATACTCAATAATGGAGGCGGAGCTTACTATACCTCAAGGGGGCAATGCCCCTCCCCCAAAATCCAATCCTTTTGTTAAATTACCCCTAAATTTTTAATTTAACCGCTAAATTTTATATTTTAGTTTATATATCATTGTAAAATAATTTGTAGCCCTCTCTAAACACTATAAGATACGTTAATTTACCTCGGCTCATTATTGTGTTTGATGGATGGGGACTAAAACTAAAATTTTAGTTTCGGTTATCAAAATTTCAGTATTTTTATTACTTCCAGGTAGTAGGGACTCAGAGATTGAGGATTGTGACTGAAACTTTAATAATTTTTTTTTACTCAATTATACTTACTGAACGTTAAAGTATCTAATATTAGTTTTTGTCCATTTTCTATGGACTTAGTTCAATCTCTACATCCCAATATATATCTCTTAATAAATTTTAAATCAAGCACAATAATAAATTTAATTCAATCTCTACCTCCCAATATATATCTCTTAATTCAATTTGAGATTGAGAGATTGAGACTGAATTAAGTCTTGTGTTTGATTTAAAATTTATTAGGAGACAGAGACTGAAATATAGAGATTAAATTAAATTGATGGAAGAAGGACAAATGTTAGTATTGGAAACTTTAATATTGAATGAGGGTATTTGAGTAAAAAAATATTTTTAAAGTTTCAGTCTTAGTCCTCAGTCCTCACTATTTGGTGGTACTGAAAATACTAAAACTTTGAAAACTGAGACTGAAATTTTAGTTTCAGACTCTGTCAACCAAACACAATACTGAGTTTCAGTCTTCCAGTTTCAGTTCCAATCTCCATAAACAAACGCACCCTAAAGGATTATTTAAAAATAGTGGCAGATAGTCATCCTTTTAATTAGTTGTATCATGTTACAATTTTAAATATGAAATACTAAGTGAGCCAGACAACAATAGGCCTCAATAAAAGTCTCAAATACTACCTCAAAGTTGTCATCTTCTAAAAGAAAATGGGAGAAAAAAGAAAAATATTTAAAAGACTTGGTTATATTTGGTGACTATTTTAACACCAACTAATTCCGTGAATTTACTCCCATTTTTGGATTGAGCTTTGTAAGAATAGATCCTCTATCATCATCTCCAACCTTCCTTGCTTAATCACTTCCTAATCCCTACACAATTGGAATAAGAATATCCCCACATTACCATTGCATGCTCATCCTTCGCATTATTGCAACTTAGTAGTCTACGCATAATTTTTTAATCGTTTGCTTTTGGGCTCAATTAATATGGTAATACACTTTTCCAAACTGGGCTCTGGCCCATTTGTATTACCAAATAAAAAGATATTTCCAAACAAAAACTGAAACAATGTCATAAAAATAACAAAAATTGAATCTTCGCTTTTTTTTTTGTCATACCGAAGAATTCGCTTAGTTTAGCTTCTTTTGTAATTTTGGGCCTTTGGGCCCTATGTAAACCAAAAATTATAATGAACTTTTCAGGAACGAATAGTGCTTGGATTTCATGTCCCAAAAAATATTAAGACACTACTAAAAGTCTTGGATCTCATGTCCCAAAAAAAAGTCTTGGATCTCATTGAGCATTGTTCACAACCTTAAAAGCGATTATTAGGTAAATACCAAAACAAATAAAGAAGCGATTATTAGGTATTGGGAAGAACAAGTTCAACAAATCTACAGTTTTCTTCCACAAATTATACATTAAAAAAAAAATCATATATCAATCTGAATACTGAATTCATGAACCAAGCATAACTATAGCTGGAGTAGTTGAACCACGATCAAAGTTATCACTACCTTTCCTTTTATTCTTCTTGTTCTTTTTAATTTTGCATTTTGCATCAATCTTACTCTGAAATGGAACCAGGGCACCGGAATCTGGCACCACTATTTGATGATCCAAAGCAGTAGCACCACCATTAACAAGAATTCTTGTGATCCCAACGTAGTGAAGTGCCTGGGCCACCTGCAAAGCAGTGACACCCTTCTTAGTCTTGGCTTCAATATCAGCACCTTTCTTCACCAAAACCTCTGCCACCTCAGCATTTCCACATTCAACAGCACAGTGCAAAGCAGTGTACCTATGCAGAATATAATTATTAATCGGTAATTTAGGTATACATCTATTTTACTTAATCAAGTCCAATTAAGTCATTAATTTTTATATTTAATAAAAAATCAATTCGATATTAAATAACACAAAAATTAGCACATAAATAATCTTATGTTGGATATAGAAAATGTCTTTTATTTGTCATAAAAATAAATGACTTAGTTGAATTTGATTAGCAAAACAAATATATGCATAGAATTATTGATTATTAAATTATGAATATGATTAAAAAATGAAATTATAACTAGATCATTGTAATTTCAATTAAATAGTAACTAAGTCTCCATAGTTTAAAATTGTTATAATTGAATCCTATATCCGTAAAAAATTTATAATTTAATTCCTATCCTCTAAAATACATTTAATATAAATATTATATAGCATATTTCATTTTGTAATCGTATGTGATGCAATGTACATTAGTTGCAATAAAGACTAAATTGTAAATTTTTACGGATATAAAGACCCAATTACAAACTTTTAAATTATAAGAATCTTATTATTATTTCACTGAAATTATAAAGAATTAATGTAAAATTTAAGGCAAAAAAAGCTAAATTAGATGTTAAGAAATTTTAAATTGAACATTTTAGTTTTAATAAATTTCTATCTATTAGAAGTTCTAAAAAATTATTCTTATGGAATAAATTGGTTCCTTTACTGTTTTTAATAAAATTTTAATAAGTGTATTAGATAAATAAATTCTAACAAATTGAGAATAATAATCAACGACATATTTGAGAATAAATATTTTTTAAAGACCGAAGCATCCCATTTAAAATTGTTCAGTGGCCAATGTAAATGGTTTATTCTTAAAAAAAAAAAAAGTCAAACACAAGTATCTCTTCTTCTTTCTTTCCCTCTTTCCCTTCTATATGTTATTGCTCACTCAAGAAAAATTGTGGTTGAATATCTTTCATGATCATTAGAAAAAATATTAAAGTTTTCTAATTGAACTATCCCAACCAAAAAAAATAAGAAATAGAGGAAAAAAAAAATATTAAGAGATGCCACTGCAAATATTTAATATCACTTCTGTAATAATTTTGAATGATTTTGTGCATGATATAATTAGCATACCCTTCTTCATCCTCAGCATCCAAATCAATCCCTTTCTCCAAAAGCACATGAACAGCGTCGATCCAACCCTTGAAACAAGCCCTGTGCAACGGAGTCCATCCATTTTGGTCCCTCCCATTCACCACCGCACCATTCTCAACTAACTTGTCTATTCTTCTCACTTCTCCTTTCCTTGCAGCTACGCACAATTCGTCTCCCAGCCTCAGAGCATCGAACATTCTAGAGTGTCCTTTCTCCGCTGCAACATCGTACGCAGTTTTCGATGAACCGTTCCTGACATACTTGTTCGCACCGTTTCGCAGCAGGAGTTCCACCACGTTATGATCGCCGGTGGATGCTGCTATGTGTAAGGCGGTGTCCCCGTCTCCGGCGTTGTTGCGAATATCGGTTCTGGCAGCGCTTGCTAGTAAGAGCTTAACGCATTCTACTCTGTTTTCTTCAACCGCAAGGTGTAACGCTGTGCTGCCATCTTTTGTAAGCGAGTCAACTGCTGCACCTAATACATACATAAAATACAACCATTTGAACAGAATTACTACCATACCTTATGTAATTATAATTGCAAAAACATGTGTTAAGAAAAAAGGTTTTGGAGCGGAAAAAAATAATCCTAAAAGAGACATGTTAGTTGGAGAAGAAGGACAAGGAGAAAAAAAAGTAAGACAGGAAAAGTGAGGACTTGACTGCACTTCGTTACAAAATTTTTCTTAATGTTAAATCCAAATTTGATTAGTGTCTATTAAAGCTCCCTAGAGCACCAAAATAAATATTGTGATTCTAATTGCACTATTTTAGCCGTCAGTAGTTTCTAAGTCAAAACTCTTAAGATTAATGAAATGATACCGTTTTTGCACTTGTAGCCCAACAAACCAGTCCTATTAATAAAAATTCATCTATTCACGAAGACTTTGAAACCTTTTTTTTTTTTTTTTTTATCACTTCTTTGGGTTCCAAGTACAAAAACAATATGGTTTCGTTAATCCTACATGATAGCTGATGTGCCAAATCATAATTCGGTGTTGAAAATTAGCTCGAGGGCTATTATGGTGCTCGAAATTCAATTTCAAAGGCCAAAATAGTGTGATTGAAAAATTATTTTAGTTGCAGCTCAATTTTAGGGATTATTTTGAACTTTATTCACAGCTCAAATGAAAGTAAATATTAGACACCTTTGAGTAACAAGAGCCTTAGAACTTCGCAGTGTCCATGTTTTGCGGCCACGTGGATGGGTCCCAAAGCCGAAGTCTCTTGTCTTTCAATGTTGGCCTTGTGAGCTAATAGAAGCTCAGCTATTAAGGCTGCACCTGAAGATGCTGCAGCCTCTAATGGTGTTGATCCAGAACCGTTTCGCGCCTCTAGGTTAGGCTCAAATTCTAGCAGCAACTGAACAAGATCCGCTCTCTTTCGCCCAATAGCCAAATGGAGCAACGTTTCGCCGTCGGAATCGACGGAATCGACCGCTTTCCACGAGGGATCACTCCTTTCTAGAACTTCCCTTATGTCATCCATGGAACCATGATCATCTCCAATGAGGCTAACCAGAATGGTGGACCCAAGAAAGACGATCTTGATGCCGGTGTCGACGAAGACTTGCTTCTTCTTGGCCGTGAACCACTCGCTTGGGACACAATCAACCATGGAGGAAGGCTCCTTGATGGCTGCGCCGGGGACGACGCAGCTATGGAGGAGGAAGGTGTCTTGGGAGCGAGGGAAAGATTCCGGGAGGGCGGAGCCTTGTGGGAGATTGTAGGAGATTTCAATGGTGAGTGTTGATAATGGAGATATGATTCCTGAATGTGGCTTCACCGTGTAACGTCCTTTGAGTTGTGGTTGGAGCATGAATGCCACTGGCATGGTGTGCATGACATTGCGGAGGGTGACATGGCCATGGCACTTTTGATTCGGTTCAATTCTTATTGAGATTGTGTTTGATGGGTCTAATTTGATGAGCCTGTCCATGGTTTTCTGTTACTGAGATTGTGTTTGATGGGCCATGAACAAGATTGAAAGGAAGTAAAGAAGAAGATTTGATTGATGGTTGTGCTTTCAATTTTAAGGAGCCGGCTCTTCTAACAACACATGCCAATTGTGGGGTGTGGAAATCAATCGTGACTTGTTCTGTTCGGCGTTTCATGAAACTTGAAAAGTAAGTGAAAACAGACTTGTATAAAAATAATAAAGTGGGGGTTTGTCGCCAATTTTTGTGTTGTTCTGCTGCACATCACCGTCACTGTGAAGGACATTTTGTTGTCAAATTGCTCTTTGTTTAAATGGTTTTGTTATTTTTATTGGATTATTGACTGCAAGTAGATCTCATTCATTATGTTTTCTTAATTTTAAAGAGGCATGACACTTGGTGATGATGCCTTTTTTTTTCTTCTTCTTTCCTTATTTTCTGTGTGTTTATGGGGAAAGTCATACTGAGAAATTAGATTTTATATATGATAGATATGATTTGGTGTAATCAATTCAAGGTAGCTTGGTTTGGCCATTTGGAAAAACAGTCCATTGAAGCCAAACAAGAAATAGAACAATTTTTTAATACAAAGTTTGGGGTAAATAG
Organism: Stylosanthes scabra; assembly: GCA_036250425.1. Classification (NCBI taxonomy): domain Eukaryota; kingdom Viridiplantae; phylum Streptophyta; class Magnoliopsida; order Fabales; family Fabaceae; genus Stylosanthes; species Stylosanthes scabra. Next base: position 25,835 of record JASCZI010242251.1, on the reverse strand, counting down.
GTTTGACTGGCCAGCCATAGTGACACATCTTTTAAATAATTTAGTGTAAATGTTGCTTTCTTCTTAGTAGCAATATTTGATTGTTCTATTATATATATGGTGGACCAAGCAGCCTAAGGTTAAACTATGATCATCCGTTGTTGCTATTTGGAATTTTGCAAAGCTACACCGTCATTCATTGATTGGGACCAGAGGGTCATTATCTATACTTTCAAGTTTCAAGACATATCAATTCCAGAAGTTGGATTACTTCCTTTTGCCGCCAATTAATGTTGAATTGTTGATCAGTTCTAGAGTGTGTTTAAGCATAATATTGAAATTATTGAATACTTGCTTTATTTATATACATGTGTATATTTTTTTTTACATGAAGTAAAATATTTTTTGTTTAATTTTTAGGTATTTGATCATTTTTGTAAGTTGATTAATGCTGCTGTGCTAGCCCTATCTAATTTGCACTTAATTTTTTTTTTAAATTAACAGACTACTAACAGCGACAACAAAAAAAATAACAAAATGATTACATCTGTTTTTTTTTTACTCTCATCTAATTTTTAAAGAGATACAAGCCCAAAAAAAAGAAAGAATTTTTCCGCCATTTCTCTAACTGCACACGTCTAATGGGCCCATTGTTTTTTCTTTTATAGTTTTATGTAGGGAAATTTATCAAATAACCCATTGTTTTTTTCTTTTATAGTTTTATGTAGGAAAATTTATCAAAAAAAAAGTTTTTATGTAGAAAAAAATATCAAAATTACTAATTAACAATTTACAAAATTATTCATGAAAGAAATAAAGAGTTTTCTATTTTCCAAAACATCACCTAAAACAACCAAATATTACAACCAAATATTAATGGTTTGTTAATTAAGTTTGGATAATTTTGTTAAACAAAATAATTTTTTTCATTTATTTTATAGGTAGTTTTGTGGGTTCATTTATTTTATAGGTAGTTTAGTGGGGTTCTGAATATTTTGTGAGTAAGTAAAACCATGATCACAGCCAACTTGGGTTGATTTAATATCAGGAAAAAAAAGAAAAAAAACCCTTTCTCCCTTTCAATATGCTAGTAAACACCTTTAGTAACCAGAGGGCAATAATTAGTCATTAGCTTGTTAATCTATCGGATTGGAAGTACCATTAAAAAAAAATATGTGAAAAAAATTAATTTAGACGTAATTTATAACTTTTTTATTATATAAATTTTATTATTTTAATTTGGACGTAACTAAATCTTTATCCAACATTAACATTTAGGTGGCCAAAAAAGGCTTATCTCACAGTCGTCAGCATCTCTAAACAGGGGAGAAGAAATGCCATGAATTGATTGATCAGTTTTCATCATCATCATCAAGGAACACATTTCTGATTAATTGATTCAAAACATAATACTTCAGACACTAATATGTACATTATCGTGCAACTTAGCCATCAAGAAAAGAAAAATTACAGCATAAAGAAAGATGAAGAGGGAAGAGGATCCATTAATAATTTCAAGGCCAAACGAAATCCACAGAGACCCGTGACTCCAATGGATTCTCCAAAATAAGCGTGTTCTCTTGAGTTCTATTGCCGTTGCTGATGTTGTTGTTTCTGATAGCTGCAGCACACGAAGTAGAAGAAGAGAAGGATGGAGGAGGATATGCTGCCATTAGAGATGCAGCATCCAAATCATGGTTCCTAACAAGTTCTGCAAACAGAAGAACAAGCGAAGCCATAACAGAGAAATTGTGATGGATCTGAAGAGGGTTTTAATTTTGAAGGAGGTAATGTGAAAACTAAGTATATATAGAGAGAGAATTCATTCATAAAGGTTGGTTTGAGATGATTTAATGCGGCAATAGAATGAAGAAATGGATTCAATTTGATTAAAGCAGGCTGGCCAGTTGTTTTGTTATGCGGATGAGAGTAAGAGTCAGAGCAAAACAGTGGTACGGTGAGTTTGTATTATAGCCGCTGATTTCATTGCGTGTGGTGTTGTTGCCTACTCATATTTATTTCATTTTCCACTTGTTTTGTAACGCCCAAGTGTCAACGTCAAGATTATGAGAAGGAACCGCTTTTGTGACTTGTGACACATTTTTTGGTTTCCTGCCGTTTTTACAACGGGCCACTTACTAGAGTTTATGTATTCGAGAAATTTGCTCTATATTATAATATTTTCTAGAGATTAATTTTGAGACATAATATTATTGTTATGCTTAAATTATAAAAAAATACAATGTGAATATCGTAAATAATAAAATAACACAAATATTTTTTTAAAAAAACGGTCACGTACTTTGAAAGGGAAAATGTAATCTTCAAAAATAACAATTGTATAGTTTTTTTTTTTGTCTTAAATTACATTTTGCTTTTATAAAGAAAACTGAAAAAGCAAAGGTTAGCTAGAGTTATAGGCGAAAGAAGAGGCAGAGTACAGGAGAAAACCAAGGCTTTAGAGATCATGGTTTGAAGTTGCCAAACGAATGAAGCAATCTACGTTTGAACTCTGAAGTATTTTATGCCGACCCAAAGCAAAAATAAGTTTTAAAAAAAAACCCAAAGAAAATCAGATACACTTGCTTTGCTTAGTTGCTTTAGGAGGCGGTGATCCTGCAGCATGTGTTTTGTGAAACTTAAAA
>JASCZI010242250.1:8935-23065 GCA_036250425.1 Stylosanthes scabra | reverse complement strand
TATATATATATATATATATATATATATATATATATATATATATATATATATATATATATATATATAGACAAAGAGAAAACTGTTATATGTACATGTAAGAAGTCGGACACCATGCTAGCTCACACCACATCTGCCACAGGTGGGCTAGTCGCCACAGTATCTCTCACCATGTATATAAAGTGTAAGCACAAGCAACTCCACTCAGAAAGGTAGGAAAGATTCAGCGGATGTATAAAACACTCATGCATATTCTTCTTTGCCAATTACAAATTAAAACCAATGAACACAAGCGGAAATCCTCATTCTTCTTCTTCATTTTATAAATATTCTCATACCAGTCAAATGAAATTGGCTTTGTCACATACAAATTTCTGATAACGGTTCTGAATTTGGCTATTAAGATATTGTAGTATACTTACATAGAGGACTTTCCTGCAAATGTTTTGTCTCTCTACTCGTTTGAAACTCATCATCTTAAAACTTCATCAATTCGACTAGACGGTGAACGATCTGAAGGAATAATCTGTCCACTACTATTGGTTGTATTTGTATTGGAATCAGTAATAGCGTTAGCATAATCATTCCTAGTGAAAGGAGTAAGCAAAGATGTGACTGAAGAGTTCATTGCAGCAACAACATTTTGATTATGAGACTCCAATTGGTTTCAAGCATCAGTGTTTAAATTCGAATCTCCATGAACAGCATCCGGATTCAGCTGTACGGTGCTTCCTTCAGAGTCACTGTCAAGGTAAGAATCAAGTCCCTCTAAAGGTCTTTGTGGAGGAGTTACAGCAGGTGAAAGTGAAGCAACACCTTGGATTACTGGCCTTGAACTTTGATTTGATGATGGGCGAGGATTATTCAATGCAAAACCGCGATTTCTGAAACACTTCACCTTGCTAAGCTTAACTCTGCGTGCACAAGGTCGAGCAGGAACTACTTCACAGCCATTCTCTTCCGATTCTAGCTGATTGCTGTCATCAACTCTTGCAGATCCATAAATCGGAGTAATGCATGTTTCCATGACCTCTCCATCGCACACAGGGCATTCCCTGGCATTTGCATAAGCATACGACAAGCGAAAGAAGCACGGCCAGCAGAACAAGTGACCACAGCAAGTCAAAACAGGATCTCTTGCCATTTTCAAGCATATGTTACAATCAAAATAGTTTCCGGCGCGTCCCTTTGACTTGTCACTTTTAGTTTCCAATCCAAGCGCTTTAGCAACCAAAATTGCAGATGCCTTCCTTTTGCCCCTACAACGGCCGTTTTCCATGTTACCATCTCCAACCTCTACCTCTTCCGGCTGTGGTCTTCCTTCGTCTTGAATCCCATCCATTAACACTTCTCCGGTGAATGTAGTTATTCGGACAGGACTGTGACTATGGTGCCACCTCTGTGGCTGCCTAGCTCTGAAAATTAGGCTTTCTAGGCGTCTAATTCGCTCTTCTATGTCACGCAAAGCATCTTGATTCAAATCGAGTTCTGCTACAACTTCAGTCATTTTGCTCAGTTTTCTGATCCCATTAACAGCATCACATTTCAAATGTATCAAAGCCCTAACACACAAAATGATAAAATAAACAAATCAAATTTGTATAAACTAATAAATGAATTATACATGGATAGTGTTTGGGTAGTGCAAGAACATAGACATAGAGACAGAGAGACAGTGAAGCCAAAGAAAAATAATAGAAATAAAAACAAAATAAAATCTTTGTATCCTGATTGTTAATTTTCCATCCTGAGAACAATTCAATTCAAACCACCACTGATTTCATCAGAGCGAACAATTCAATTGAGTGGGAATTCAAATTCCCTTGATCAAACTAATCAAATATCTCATACCAATCATTCTGAAAAGCTATTACTTAACATCGGTAATATCGAAACAAAACTTTAGATTTTAAGAGCCATAGCAAATAAATAAATAAACAAATAAAGATAAACATTAATATAGGTATGATGATTCTGTGCTGGAAAAGAAACATGCAAGGAACCCACAATTGATTTAAATATTATGGGAGAAATAAAAAGAACGCAAAAACGAAAATTAATCTAATTGATTCCAACGGGAAAAGAGAAGGAGAAATTACCGAAAAACTATTAGGAATGTTGTTGCAGGGGATGATCAATTGGGGTGTTGGTTGATAGGTTGAAGTTGAAAGGGAAGAAAAGCATGGAGAACGAAGTGGTTGGCATTGTCATCTGAATGGATCCTTAAATAAGGGCTCTGAATTCATGTTTTGAGTTTTGGAAGCGCTGAAGCAGGAAAGTATTTTGAGCATGTGGCCGCCGATGATTTCAAAGTTCAAAACAAGGACATGCTGCTTCACGCAAAAACTTTGTAGGTTTTTAGTAATAAAACTAAAATAAATAAATAAATAAATATAATTTCCGGTAACCGTAAGTGATCATTCACTCAATTAAAAAAAAAAAAAAAATCTAATCAATCTAATCCCAAATATATAATTTGATACGGTTTAGATTATTATTTTTAAATACAAAGTATACGCTTGTTAAAATAAATAAATAAATTTTATTTTACATTTCTAAAATATTTACTAAATAATAATAATAAAATGCTACATATATACACATCCATGTATCCAATAACGGAGCTTGAAGTAATTATTTAGGGCCAAAAATAAAATTATATAATATTATATTGTTATTCATATTAAAATAAAATATATTAATGTATTTTCTTTTAAATTCTTTACTAATAAGATAATAAATAAATAATTATATACAAATAAATATTACAAAATATTTTAAAATGATACTCTTCGAGTCTTGAGTGACTTAAAATCTTCAATAATCAAATTAGAATCGAATGTTTCAGCAATTTCTTTTTCAATATAAATAACTAAATTATCCATGAGAAAGTCGTGTTCAATCTTTTTTTTTAACCTTGTCTTCATTATTTTCATTGCTGAAAATGCTCGCTCTATAGTAGCTATAGAATCTGGAAGAGTTAATACTTAATAACAAACGAATCAATCTATTAATTAAATAGTACACTTTTGACTTTTAAACATCTACATAACTCTTGAATAGTTGATAGATTCTTCATTTTTGGATGTTGACGAGCATCAAGGATGAAATGTTGAAGTTGAAAAGGCAGATTAATCTTCTCTTGTTCAGTGAAGTCTTTGGGATACTAACGGTCAACAAGAGTAGAAATCTTAACAATATCAAAGTTTTTGTAAGCATCCTTAGACATGAGAGCAGAATTCAGACTTAGTAGATCCATTGCTTGATCATTGAATATGCTATTCAACTTTTGTAATTGCTTATTGATTATGACAAAAAATATTTCCACTCTGAAATAATGCTCAATTGTAATATGATATTTCTGGTGATGAGAGCATCATTGCCTTGCTACATAAGAAGCAAATAAGGAGTTAGAATATCATGTTTCTCAGAAAATAATTTCACATTTTTTTAATAATTCCTCCATGTGTCATCTCTCATGTTTTGGATTAGTATTTTTGTAGAATGAACTAGTTTCGCAGCATTTATTATGTCTTGAGACTGTTTTTGTAAAGCTTAACAAAAAACATCAGTTATTCCCATAATATTTTTCATCAAATGAGGTCTTGGTATTGTACGCACTATCAACATCACTACGCTGAGAATAAATAACCTTTTGTAAAACAATCAAAGTTGCACCATACATATTTATCAAATTACAAACAGAAAAGAAATGAGAACCACATAATGTATCGCCTACTCGTTTCAAAGTACCAATTTGATTTGATCCTTTATCAATTTCATGTTGATCAAAGTCTAATAAATGAGTAATTTTATCTGTCTTAACAGCATGTAACTCATCATGTCTCTTACTAGAGGAACAAATGATATTGACATTGAAAGTTAATTTTGAAAAATATTTATACACAAAAATAACATCTCTAGCTGCAGCAATCAATGCAAATTGTAAGCGATGAACAAAACAACAGACATAATAAGCATAAGGACAATCATTTAAGAATAATGCATGTAATCCATTCCTTTCCCCTCTCATGTTGCTAGTACCATCATATCCTTGACCACGAATATTAGAGACATACATTAGACCATGTCTAGAAAGAACACCACACAATTCTTGTTTCAGAGTTAATGATGTAGTATCTTTAACATATATTAGATAAAAAAAAAAAACGCTCTTGAATAAAGCCATTTATATCAATAAATCTAAGAACAAGTGTTATTTGTTTTCTTTTGGATTCATCTCGAGCTTCATTTACTATAATGCGAAATTTAGAATTCTCAATTTCTTCACAAATATGCTTTCTCACTTTGTTAGAGAGAATATTCAAGATTTCTTTTTGAATTTGATGTGAAGTATACTTAGCATTATATGGAGCATTTTCTAATACAATCTTTACAACTTCATCATTGTAAGATGCTATGAGTTTTATCATTTCAAGAAAATTACCTCGATTTTTTTATTCTAGAGTTTCATCATCGCCTCTAAAAGCACAAGCTTGAAATGTTAGCAAACGAGTTACATTGATGGAGGATTTAAGACGTAGGCCATTTTTTTGAATTTCATCAGAAATGTGATTCTCAATTACATTCTGGATATGGTCTTCTTCACGATTCATTGGAATAGGAGAACTATCAACATGTGTTGACTTGACATTGCAGAAGTTATATTTTCTCATTCTCAAATGTTATCATTTCTCTTAAAAAATGTATCAATTCTTTAATTTTTTATCTTGGGTCATTGTAGAAAAATTGAATATATAAACCGTAAAGTAAGTACAAAACATATATAGTTAGAACAATAAATATTAAAAATTACATTACTTATTGAATGTTTAATTTTTTTTTTCTAATATAAAAAAATTTCAATTAAAGAACCAACAAAATATAAAATAATATTAAATTAAATGTATATCTAATTTCTCCAAGAAGATATGAAAGAATATAATTACTTAAAACCTTTTTCAAAAGTTGGTCTCCAGTCTGCACATCGTCGTTTTTAATTTGTGAAATGGAAAGAAAATTTTTGATTGTTTAGGAATTAAGATGACAACTAACAAGGTTTGTTTTTTTTTTAATTATTTTAAAATAAGATATAATAAGATTCTATGAGATTGTTTTTTAATTTTAGTTTTTTAAATTTTAAGGCCCATATTGTTTAATTATTATTATAGGTGAGGCCGTGAGGGTGTGGCCTATCAAAGACCCATATTTAACTATTAAAATCAAGTAAAAAGAAGAAAGAAGTAAGGTTTGAACAGGGCTCTGGATCTCATGAGGTAATTAAAATGTTGATGCATTGATAATATAAAATATTTTACATATTCGTACAATGACAACTATTTTTTTAGATAACTAATCATGGGAACAATGAAAAAGGAAACTGTTTTTGTAGACACGACGTTACATAATTGGATATATATGTAAAACATATTTACGCTGTCAGTACATCAAAATTTAATTCTAAAATATATATATATATATATATATATATATAAGATAGAGTTAGGTTTGAGGAGAAAAAATTCGAAATCCAATTCAATCTATGCTTAGTTTGCCAAAAATGAAATCCAAATTAGTGCTATTTTTAGTTTGGATGGAATCGAATGAGGTTTACTTTAGATTGTTTTAGATTTGAACACTCCTACTATAACCTGTTGCCAAACATTTGCTTGCTGAGTATCAGATATGTGTGTCACGTGAAAACCGTCTGTATCATAATATGGATCAATAACTCCTTTCAGAAAACCAAAATACCATCAATAATTTGTTTTTCTTTTCCCTCATCATCATTTAACCCATCTTCACCCTCTATGTTGCTCTTCTTTTTCTACAAATATCCAATCAAGTTAAATTGAACTTTGAGGAGTTGAACTAATAAACATATTCTCTATTCAAGTTATGATACAAACTAAATATTTAGTGTATAACACTTACATTAGTGTAAAACTAGCTCTCCTCTATGTGTGTATGTTGTGTAATAAGAACCACAAACATGGGTGAACAAATACAGACTAACCCAAACAAGGAATACCATCGAAATATAATACAGAGACATTGGTTTGTGAACAAAATTCCTATAAGACGGTGGTAACATCACAATACCTTGAAAACAAGTTTCACATACAAAGAAACGAATAAATTTTCTTATGATATTATCAGTACATGTTGAAATATCAAATTTAACACAAATTCAATATATTTACAGGAAGTTCTAGTTAAGTATTTACAACAAAACATAGTCATAATTTAGCATATACAAATTATTACTGAGGTCGAATCATGCCTATCGTATATGGAGTAGCATATTTAAAAATTTATCAAGGTATTTTCAAAAAAAATCACGCCCTTGAACAATAAAGGCTCACCAACTTAACCAAAATTACTAATGAAGCAAGCTTAGGATAAGACTTATATGTATTAAAAAAAAAAAAAAACCTAACCAATAGAGTCAGTTATGTAACTCAGTAGTAGCCCATAAGTGACAATGTATAAATATTAAGAACTTGGCTATAATAAATTTATTGTGTAATGATAGTGGTAGAAATATATTCAAACACATTGACATAAAAAGTTCAAACTTCCATTTTTCTTAGGGAAAAAAAGCAAAAAGGTTATATAATCTAGAAAGCCACAAGAAATTATACTTAAGTAAATTTTTCTTTGTATGAATTTGAAACAAACACATTCCACTGATTTTGTGGATATGAATCAGACAAGAACCATTTTCCATATCATATGGTCTTGAAAATGCAATTAAATATGGTCAAAGCACACCAAATCTAGCAGCTACTGCCACTAATACAATTTTTTTTCATAGAACCTTCTGATAAATTTACATTTATGGTTTATTTTTAGCTAAAAAAATGAATTTATTAATTTAAGCTCACACAAATCCCTTATCAATTGTGCTTAAAGTGTGAAAAGTATGTTTATAAGCCTTTAAATTTCTAAATTCATTCAACTTTCGTTCCATTCAATATCTTGACAATTTTTTTTAAGTGTTTAAAGATTTAATATTGCAAGGATGAATTGAAAAGATGGAAGAAGAAGCATGCAAAGTGGAGACATTTTTCTTATTTTGACATCCAATCAGCCATTTCATTTATTATGAAAAATTTTATTGGTAGCGTCTCTAAATCTCATAACACAATAATTCTCTAAACAAAATCAATGAGGAGCACCTTTGTCTCTTCCAGACCAGGATGTTGCGACAATAAATAACTAACTAATTAATTTCAAAATTATTTTTATAATTATAACAATTATGCAATATAATACTAAATCTAACCATAAATACAAAGTTTACTTATAGACTGAGATCCAAGGAGTGGTTACCTTGATAATCTAATTTCACAAATATAACAAAAATAATTATAATGAGTTAATATTGACTATTCACTCACGAGAATTCCAAACTTACAATGCCTTAACCATAAGTTTTCAGATTTGTTAATATCCATAACTAAAAACTTGACAATATTTGAAGTTATAATTAATTATTAAGTTAAAAAAGCCACGTTCATGCCCTAATATTTAGTAAGGCTTGAGTTAAAAGTAATTTTCATCTTCTTCAAGCTTAGATTACTTCATTTAGAAATAGGAAATAAAAGTCAATATAAGAGAGCACAAATAATTGGTCATAATATGATGAGTAAAAGGAAAGTAGTGAAATAATAAAGTAAATATGCGTGAGAATTTATTATAGCGATGCGTGTCCATCATTCATGGTTTTAGGCACTAGTTTCTTGTGTTTTAAGTAAAGAATTAGCCTAATTACTCAACTAAACTCATAGAAATCTTATTTATACATATTTTGAGTATTTTACTAATTATGTACAAGAAATTAAAGATTTAAAAGTAAAGAATTTGAGGTAACTGGAGAAAGAAAAAACAAGAAAAGAAGGAAGCTTGTAAATGAAGAAAACTTCACCCTGGAGGATAAGAAGACCACGCCTAGGTGTGGCCTCAAAGGCCAAATCTCAAAGCCTAGGAGTGGATTGAAGAAAAGCAAGCTCATCCTAGAGGAGGAAGGCCACGCCTAGGCGTGACCAACACTCACCCAAGTCACGCCTAGGTGTGACGGAAAGCTCACCCGGAGGAAGAAGCCACGCCTAGGCGTGGCACACCAAGCACCAAGCCATGTCTGGGCCTGACATGGAGAGGAAGAAGACATGGAAGAGCATGGAGAACCACGCCTAGGCGTGAACAACAACACCACCAACACCAACCACAAGCAACCACGCCTAGGTGTGGACAACACCAACACCACCACCACCACCACCATGTCAAGCCTAGGTGTGGCACCAAGCATTACAAGCCACGCCTAGGCGTGGTCCCTCATTGTTCCCTCAATTAAACCCCTAGGCGTGGCCTTGTTCCCTAGTCCCTTATGCCCATGATTTTGCAACTTCTAATCATGGTTTAGCAAGCTCACACTCAACATTTAAAGCCCAAAACTATGATTAGAACATAAGCCCAATCCTGCAAAGTCTTGTAATTTGCTGTCAGTAAATGTAAATCACTAGTTTTAGTTTGAATTTTATGAGAATTTGGTTAGAAACTAGGATTAGTTAGTAGTATAAATAGGTTAGTAATTGAGAGAATTGGACACCTTTGTTTCTACGAAGTTTTATTTTTTTTGGGTTTTAGTTTTGTTCTCATGTTTTGATCACAGAACCTTAGTTTTTGGTTCTTGGTCATGAGTCACTAAACTCTCAAAGTTGAGGATGAGGAGCTCTGTTCATCCCGGCATAAATTCATAATTCAATTTCACCTTCCTTTCAATTGCAAGCTTCAATTTCAATTCAAGTAACAATTCTCGGTTTTCAATTATTAAGAATCAATCTACTGAGAGGTAATTGGTTCTATTGCTTTCAATTTTTGTATTTGAGAAAATCTAAAATTGAATGTGTTTGAGAATTGTTCCTCACATTTACTCATCGAACTAGAGATAAAAATTTGGGTGTTTATGCAATTGGTTTGTAATAATTCAATTGGATTAGAGTTAGGTTGAATAAGTGACATTAAACTCAATCTAAAATCAGTCTTGAATTTTACAACCTTGAATCAGATCTGTTCTTCAACTTATAATTCTTTGATTAATGAAGAGATTAATAATTAATTGAATTAGAGGAAACTAAATCACTAAGAGATTAGGGTTTAGTTAATAATTAAGATTCATTGTGAATTGATAATTACTTGCATTGGAAGAAAGTGAATATTGAATTAGGGTTTTGTTGGGTGAACATCTCTGAATCCTTAACTTGTTTCTCATCAATTATTTTAATTGCTTGCTGCCTAAGTTTGCTGATTATTGTGCACATTACTGTTTTGTTGAAATTTGTGAGATTTGTGATTCTGTTGGATTTTCCTAATGTGCTAATTGATTTTGTTTGATACTGTTTCACCACACACTCTTGATTATTGATTTTGTCTAATTAGAGAACTAATTGATCATTATTGCTTAGTCCGTTAATCTTTGTGGGAACGATACCCACTCACCTTGGTTTTACTTGAGATCCGGTGCACTTGCCGGTGTAGCCCTGAAATTCCGAAAGGATTTCGGGCATTAAGTTTTTGGCACCATTGCCGGATATTAATTAGGATTAACAATATAGTATTGATAAGTTCTCTAACTTAGACCTTTTTATTTTCTTTTTCTGATCGGATCAGGGACTTCCTTCACTGTGACGTTGGAAGCTCCCTTTTTGCTTGTTTTGGTTACTTGTGTATGCAGAGCAACCGTAGAGATAGGCAATTCTTTGAGTTTGATCCTGAAATTGAGAGAACTTTGACAAATCACAGAAACAGGGTCAAATTCCAAAAAGCTCTTCAAGGAGAGCCTTCTGAAGGAAATTTTTCGGAAGAATTTTCTGAGAAAAAATTGTAGAGGAAATCTTTAAAGAGGAAATCCGAGACAGTATGGCGGACGACGCGAACAATAATCAAAGAAGAACTCTTGCAGATTTCACCCTTCCTACTACTACTAGCTGTGGAAGCAGTATTGTCAGGCCTACTGTAGAGGATAACAATTTTGAGTTGAAGCCTTCACTGATTCACCTTGTTCAGCAAGATCAGTTTAGTGGCTGCCCTCTTAATGATCCGAATCAGCATATGGCCACTTTTCTACATCTTTGTGATACAATGAAGTGCAATGGTGTCTTTAGTGATTCCATCAAGCTGAGGCTTTTCCCTTTCTCTCTACGGGATAAAGCGAAACAATGGCTGAACTCTCAACATCTTGGCAGTATTACTACTTGGGATTACTTGGTCAGCAAGTTTTTATCTAAGTTCTTTCCCCCACAGAAGCTTGCGAAACTCAGACATGACATCCAATCTTTTTCTCAGAAAGATGGAGAATCTCTTTATGAAGCTTGGGAAAGATACAAGGAGATATTCGAAGGTGTCCCAATAACGTTTTTCCTGAGTGGTTGCAGTTGCAAACCTTCTATGATAGATTAACTCCCACTTCCCGAATTCTACTTGACTCTTCTGCAGGTGGTTCCTCGCAATGGAAGACGGCTGAAGAAGCTCTTGAGTTGATTGAACTTGTTGCTAACAATCAGTATTTGAACTTCTCTGAGAGAAATAGAGTGAAGAGAGATGTCATGGAAGTGGAGTCTGTTGATGCATTAATGGCTCAACTCAGTGCCATGAATAAGAAGTTGGAGAAGTTGGAAGTTTCAGCAGTGGGAATTCAGACAGCTTGTGGCCTTTATAGTGGCCCTCATGAAAACCACAATTGCAACTTGGTTCAAGATGATCAATCTTTAGCTGAGCAAGTGAACTACTTGAGTAATCAACCGAGGCCACCGCACAATGATCCCTACTCTAACACTTTCAACCCAGGCTGGAGGAACCACCCTAATTTCGGTTGGGGAGGAAATCAAGGGCAATGGAACAACAATTTTCAGAATAATCGTCAGCCCCAACCTCCATTTCAAAGGCAACCACCTTTCTCACAACCAGCCAACCTTCCACCTCCACCACAACTGAAACCACCTCACCCTAATTCCATTGAGGCTGCCTTAGAGAAGCTCACTTTGTCCAATGCCGGTTTTATACAATCCACCAACAACTTCATACATTCCACCAACAATTTCATTGAAGAAACAAGGATGAATTTCAAGAACCATGGGAAAGCCAATAGAAGATTGGAAGTACAAATGGGAGACATTGCCAATCAGCTTCAACATAGACCTGCCAACACTTTTCCAAGCAATACCATCACAAACCCAAAGGAAGAATGCAAGGCTGTCAGTGTTATGATGGTAGAAGAAGCCCCAACAGAGAAACAAGAAGCTGTGGCAGAGAAAGAGCAACAGAAAATCATCACTCCTCCACCATAACTTTCAAGAATGCAATCAAAGCCATTCTCTAAGTTCTTGGAAGTCTTTGCTTGTCTTGAAGTCAATATCCCTCTGTTGAAGAGTTTGAAAGAGATGCCTACCTATGTCCATTCTATGAAAGAGCTTCTAATGAAAAAGAGAACCTTGAAGAAGAGTGACATCGTGGTCATGACCAAGGAATGCAGTGCCATTATTCAAAGGAACTTGCCCACCAAGAAGAAAGACCTGGGTAGTTTCCAAATTCCTTGCGCCATTGGGGACACCATATTTGAGAGAGCATTGTCTGATCTTGGTTCTAGTATTAATCTGATGCCACTGTCTCTAATGAAGAAGCTTGGGATAAAAGAGGTGAAGCCCACAAGAGTTTCTTTGCAAATGGCTAACAAGTCAGTGAGACATGCTCATGGAGTGGTTGAAAACCTATTGGTTAAAGTTGGCAAATTATTCTTCCCTGCTGACTTTGTTATCCTAGATATGGAAGAGGATGCGGGAACTCCTCTTATCTTGGGAACACCCTTTCTAGCCACTTCAAGGGCTCTGATTGACATGGAAAGTAATGAATTAATGCTGAGAGTCCATGATGAATTCTTGATCTTCAATGTCTATAAGCCTATGTATCCATCTAGTGACACAAAGAGCTGCATGAAGATCCACTCAGATGAGTCATCCAAACAGAAGCCGCCCATTGAAGACACCACCATCAAGAAGGCACGTCACACATCACCTAAAGTGGATAAGGCTCATAAGAAGAAGGACAAGGGAGAAAAAAACAAATAAGAACATGCAGACAAGCTTTCACAGAGTCATCAAGCATTAGAAGTCCAATATCATTCTCTGATTTGGGCTGACAACAAGAAGAAAGCTATCACAAAGGATGTCAGCCCCAAGTACTTTGATCCACCATAAGGAAGAGGCAACATGTCAAACTAATGACAATAAAAGAGCGCTTGGTGAGAGGCAACCCATCCAATATATCCTTTTTAGTGGTAGTTTTTGATTTTTTCTGACTAGTAAACTAGGAGGTTGCAAATTCTGACAGTGTCACATAAGATTCTGCAGGTTGATAGGTGCGCGATTCGTGCTTAACTGTTTGCATTATGATAGTGAGGATGATGTTGTGAGTTAATAGAGGTTCCTGTTCTGTTAAAATCATGGCAAATTGCAGCGAATTAGTTAGTCAGTTGTTGAGGTTTGAGTAACTAGCAGAGAAATTCTATTCTGCTAATTACAGAGAAGTGTTGAGGAGTGTTGCATTTTGCATTTCATTAGCATGTTGCATCATATTACTGTCATTGCATTACACAACATAGTTCATAACTAAGTTTGGTGTACATCTTGCATTTCATATGTGCATTCATTTATCACATTGAATCCAATTTCATGACATTCATTCCATCCTATTTTCACATACTAAGTTTGGTGTTTTCACACCAAGTTTGGTGCCTTCCCTTTGCATTTTTCTCATTGCATTTCACTTTGACACTCTCACTTTCTTCTCTGTTTTCTCTTCTTTGTTTGCTTAGGGACAAGCAAACTCTTAAGTTTAGTGTGGACATTTATTGCATTTTACTATCTTCTTCTTCAAGGGAGCTTAGAAAACAGAGAACTAAAGGTTGTATACTCCTTTTACAACCTCTGAATCTTAAAGATACATATATCTGTTTTCATTTTGTTTAGTGTACTAGTGCAAAGTATCTCATCACACATGCATACCAAAACTTAATTAAAATTCTGCATTAATCTTAAGAAAAAAAAAACAGAATCATAAATTGAAGGATTTTGCTTCTTATAGTGGAGTACTAAGAGATAGGTGATTGATAGCGGCCCCTACACCGGTCCAGAAAATTGGTGTTTCCTTGCAGATAGCTCCGAACCAGTATCACGGGAACCTTATCAAATTTAGTTAAAAAGGTGTCACAGAGTGCAACCAGTTAAAAATACCGAGTACTAGACTCGGGTCGTTCTCCCTTGGAAATGAAAATGGTGGTTTTGTGTTTGGTTGATAAAAGAGTTTGGGGTTGCGATTGTTGGTTTGAGAGCAGAGCAAAGGGACAGAATAAACTTGCAGAATATTAAAGAGTGCTCGGCCATGGGTTGAAATACCATGCGTCCCTATGATCACTACCGATCCCAGTTTAGATGGACTGTCACTTAAAGAAAACTAGCAACTACTGTCGAATGGTCGAGTGGTGGAATTAGCCCCTATCCAAAAGTCCTACGCATACTGACGAGAGCCGTTCTAGGCGTCGCAAACAAGTTTAGTTTGTGATTTCCTTATCGTTGTGAAAACAAGAGAAATCATTGTAGAGGAACCCAAACAATTTATGAATGCGAAGTTGGAACGTTCGTGTCAACAAAAAGGTGTCACAGAGTTTGCAACCAGATTAAAATACCGAGTATGAGACTCGGGTCATTCTCCCTAGGAGTTGAATCGTGGCTTAATGATGGTTGTGAAAAGAGTTAGGGTTGCAATTGTGTGTGTGATGGTGGAAATAGTAAAAATGAGAGATAACTTGATCTCCAAGTAATAAACCTATGCAACTCACTAGGGCGAAGGTCCTAGATCCTTGGAACTTGAATAATCCATCAAGTTCACCTTATTAAGGACTCAATCATCACCAACAAAAGCCTAGCATCAACGGAACAGTGTTAACCCAGCTCTTAACCCATCCTTGTCCTTAGGGATTAGTGGCTAAGATCATCCACACTTCAACCCATGACCAAGACACAAGAACACTACTCCATAGCTATAAGAGACAAAATATCAAACACTTGGTGGGCATGA
>JASCZI010242248.1:16718-31882 GCA_036250425.1 Stylosanthes scabra | reverse complement strand
ATATATATATATATATATATATATATATATATATATATATATATTTCTTAAAACTCAAATTATCTTAAATATTTTATATAATTAAAAAAGACATTAAAAATATTAATTTAAATTTTAATATAAATAAAATATAAAAATATTAGTAATTTTAAGAAAAAATACATTATCTATCTATTTAATATATTAAGTTTGTAACTCCTGTTAGTAAAAAGTCGAGATAAAAGTTACTATTCATGAATAGTAACACATGGATGTTTCATTAATGGGCTTTGTGGGCTTAAGGTTTGTATAGTGCTGGTCCAAGAAAAATAGATTTTGATTTTGAGAGAGAGAGAGAGAAAGAGAAAGAGAGAGCGCTTTTCTCTTCTTCCTTCTCATAACCATTTTCCTCCTCCTCTTTTCTGATTGCCATTGATTCTCATTCAACGTGAAATTGAAAGTGTCAGTGATTCTCTTCTTCTGTCTGCTTATCCCGATTTTCCCCTTGATAGAGGAAACCACAGAGGAGATAGAGAGCGTCGGAAAGGGGGAACCAGAGAGAGAGTGGGGTTGCAGCGTTTGGATCGAGTACTGGTACCAGCAACGCGTTCTTTGCGGTGGGCTCAGCATCATCATATTCTCTTCTACGACGGGTTCTCCAGCTCAGCGACATTCTCTTCACTGCTTCTCCATCAATGCTTTCTAGCTGGCCAAGGAGAGCTTCTCAGAAAAGGTAAGCAGCTTTTCTTTCTTCTTCTTCTACTCCTTGAATCTGCTGTTGCTTTTCCCAACACATTATTTCTCTTCCAGAAGCTGTTTCCCTCTTTCCCTTTCCTGGTTCTTAGATCCCTTCTCAATTTTTTTTATAACCTATTTTTTCGGTTCATAACTCCCTTTAACTGATAAGTTCATATTGAAATACATTGTCAAAAGTTAGCACACAATGCATGATTTGGACTGTAATTTTGTTAGTCTTAGTACTGATCAGTCTGCCAATCTTAAAATTAATATTTTGATTATTTGATAGTCATTTTTTACATTTTTTTTTTTTTGGGGTTAAAAATCACTTATTGTTGAATTTGTGACCAATAGTGGAGATGAAATTCTAGCCAAGAGAGCTGCTGAGGGCTTATTGTTGAGGAGTTGGGGTCTAATTCTAATGCTCAAATTAATGCTGAGACAACTACATATCTCTTGAAAAAAAGTGAGCATCAGCGTAGTTACAGTTTCAGAAAGACTTGTGCAGTCAAAGTGCAAGAGGCACCAAAAGTGAAGAGAACCAGTAAAGTAAAACCAACGTGTTATTGCTCATTTATTCCTTAATTCCTTTTGTGTGTGTGCTTGTAAATAAATATTTTGTTTTGATTAACATTTGGCTTTATGTTTTTGATGATTGTGAATTAGCAGTTTACTAAAGAGGAGTGCTTAATGTGCCATCAATGTCAGTGTAAGTGGAAAAGATATTGCATGCCCTGTATACAAATTAGTATTGCTTTCTTAATTTGTTTTTTAAAAATATTTTGTTGGTTATTTTTCTTCCATGTGTTTTTGCTAAAGCTGTTATTTTCGAGTACCATATTCTATATTGAGAGAAAAAATATTATGTATTGTTAGGAGTGGATATCTTGGTTCTACTAGCAAAATTAATTTGCCTATCTTTTGTTCATACATAGAATTGATACAGTGGGTGTCATAGCAGGAGTGAAGGAGCTATTTGAAAGGCACATAAATCTAATATTAGGGTTTAACACCTTCTTGCGTAAGAGATATGAAATTACACTTTCTTTGGAAAATGAACAATCTCAGCAGAAGAGGCCTGTTGAATTTACTCAAGCTATAAATTTTGTGGGCAAGATTAAGGTAAAGTTTTTATTGAATTTCAAATGTGCAAGCCTTTCAAGTTACATTTGTGCACATGAAACCAAGAAAAAATGTTTTGGTTGACCAAAGATAAAGTTAAGGCTGCCAATCAAATTGTTGTCATTGGTATTGTTGAAAATCTATTGTTGCATCTTGGTTAAAGCTCGTATGCTTTGTGGCAAATTCAACACAAAATGGACAGTCTTAACTGTGATTGGATTCTTTTCATGTAGATTTCAAGGCGATGACCATGTCTATAAGTCGTTTCTTGATATATTGAATATGTACAGAAAAGAAACCAAGGCTATCTTTGAGGTTTGCTTAGAGGTTTGTGTTGTCTATATCCCTGTGTTGTCATTTGACAAATTTATATTGGCTTTTATTTTTTTCTCTTTTTTGTGGTTTGTTTCCTTCGAGTATTGATAGGTTAAGAATGCGACACTCATTTTAATGATATGTTGGGTATTAACATAGGTTGCTGCACTTTTTTGTGGTTTGTTTCGTTTTATATATTTATATATGCTGGTCTTTTTAGCTACATTAATTGTTTTTCTCCCATATCCTGTCAATAGTTATTGCTTATCAGTGAATTTGGAATGAGGAAAGCTGAGGCTAGGATTATCTAAACCTGAAAGCAGAGGGATTTAATGATTTTTTGGCACAATGTGAAAAGAATGGTAATATTCGTCCTACTCTTTTGTCTTTTTCCTTAAAAACCTTTTTTTTTTTTAAATTCTTTCCTCTCAGTAATCAAGTTCTGTCATGCAGAAGGATTTCTTGCTGGGGTCATGAATAAAAGTACGTAACATGGTTCTCTCTTTTCTCTTATCTTATATTATAATAGATGCACCCGTTTTTATTATTATTATTATTATTATTATTATTATTATTATTATTATTATCTCTTTTCTCCTAAAGTTTTTATTATCGAGTACCATATCCTATAGTAAGAGAAAAAAAATTTTCATAGTGTATAGAAATGCATAGAAACAACAGCAACAAGAAATCAAGAATACTCTACTGAAGTGTTGTGTGTAATGAAATCTTCACCAATGTTGATGATAGCTGATTTTCTTTTTTTCTTTTCAAATTTATAAATGTTGTTGTTGCTGATATGGCTACAATGATAAAATGTTCCATGTTATACTGTTATTTGAAGTTAATATCATTTATATTGATATATATTTGGCTCTTTGCTAATCTTCTGTGCATTGATTTACATATCGTTCCAAGCTTTTGACTTCCGCACTACAACAAGAAAAGAGTCGTTTTGCAACTTTGATTGGAAAGAGGAATTTATTCATACGAGTTTGCCATGGATAGTGACTTCTATCATCCATCGATTGTTCTTCATGATAGATATGGTAATTGGTATCTCAAAAAAAATTTAGATTTGGTGAACTTTGTATAAAAGCAAAAAGTCACGTAGAAGAAAAAAAACAATAGTAGTAGTAATCAAAAGTTATTATGTTGTGTTTTCTTCTTTTTATTATTTTTTAATGAAAAATACTGTTCTAAGAATGGATACTTACCTTTTATTTAGGATTTATAACATAATTCTGTTTAGTTAATGATAAATACTGATCTAAAAGTGGATATTTACCTTTTATTTAGGGTTATTTTACCAATAAAATAATTGTTATGTTAATATGCTTTGGCTTTCAATTTTGTGCAGCAGTTCAATTTGAAGAATAATAAATGGGGCTACTATGTTATTTGTGGTGTGAGTTCATTTTGATTTATGTTTTTTTTTTTTTTTAGTTTCAATTGCATCAATTGAATGTTTTAATTCTTTTAAATGATGTGAATTGCTATTCACATCTTTCTTGCAAATTTCAGTAATCAATATTTCACCTATTACCTTTCTTTCTTTTATATTTTCATATCTGTGAATAATTTGTATACTGTTGTGTCATTTGAAATAGCCGATGATTGAAGCAGAAACAAGAATTAATTATCCAAGTTTTGTGATGAAAGAATGCACTTTATGGGTAAATTGAGTGTTTTCATGATTCTAGAAGTATACCTTTTCATTCTTTTGGTTTATATATGTTGGGTCTTAGTTGTTCTTAATGATCTAATTGCTGAATTTTAGTATAATATGCAAAAAGTTTTTTTTTGTTATTATTAGTTTTTGAGCTTGATTACTGCGAATTGCGTAAACAAGTAGCACATTTGGTATATTTTAAAAATTCCCCTTATCATGCTGTAAAATCCTGGTTTATGTTCTTTGGCTTTATTGCAGAAGTAATATTTTTAAAAGCATACATTCATTTCAATAGAAATAAAAGCGCATACCAAGTGTTTGTGAAAATGCAAAACAGGTTGGTGAAAATTACAATGTGTGTCTCAATCCGGGGAGGGTTAGAGGAATTATTAGGAAGGGATTGATATTTGTATTTGCTTGCTATGTTATGATGATCATGTTGTGTTTGGGAGCATTAGTTTTATTTAAAAAAGAAAAAAGAACAAAATTGAAAATTCTGAGTAATTAAGACTTTTAGGTAGTGGTTTTTATGAATTTGTGGTCGTTTGTATGTTTGGTTCAAAGCTGAAACTATAGTCACCTCAAAGCTAGGATTCTAGGAAAAATTTTCGGATTCTGTTCTTCATAGACGGATATTCCTTGGTATTTTTTGTCCTTCTGGATATAATCCATGATACAAATGGGTAAATTAAATCTTAATCTTTATTGGTTCAATAAAAGTATGATTTATGTTTGTTCTTTGACTATGTTGAAGAAGTAAATTTTTTTAAAACTGACATTTATTTTATATCTCACTGCTGATGTTAATTTGTTATAGGTTCAACTTTTAAGATTTTTCTTTTTCTGAAATTTATCATCACTATTCTTTATATTTTTGAAATAAATTCTTTACCTCCATTGCAGATGACTTAGCACGATGTGGGAGCATTGGTTGGTGTGAAATCCGATGAACTAAAGTCAATTGCAGGAATTATAATAGAAATAGGTAAATTCAGATTATAATTCCAATTTAAGGAAATTGTTGATGTATAGCAAGATTAAGAACTTTAGATATGACCAAAGAAACAAAAAAATTCTGGTTAATGATTCTAAGAAACAATCAAGTTGTGTTGAGGAATCAAAATATGAATGTATAGAATATCTTACTACTGATGCATTCCGAAAAATTATTGAAAGATTTTGAAGGAGTGAGATGTTTATAAACACAAGCACAAAAGGAGAGAATTATATTATGGTTCTGTTTGGTTTTAAGGGACAATTTTTTTTAATCTCCTCTATTGCTTTCTTTTGTTGTTATAAAATTCTCCTACCTTCCTTAAAACCCATTGAAAAAGACTTTTGTAGTTTTCTTAAGATCGTTGTTGTAACATCCTAGATTTGTGAATCCGCCCCTAGGAGGCACTTTGCTGAATTGTAATAGCTACACTACAATTTTACTAAATTTCACATTTGCCCCAATTCAACACCCCAACCCTAATTCTAATCTAACTCCTACACACACTCATACCCTTAGCCGTTCTTCACACAACACCACACAACATGAAACCCTAGCACACCTAACATCAACACACACACACCCACGGATCAGAAAAATAAGAGAGGGAGAGAGGAAGGACGGCGCCGGCGAGCTTGAGGACAGCCATAGCCGTCGCCGCCGGAGTTAGAAGAGAGAGAGAGAGGGTCGGAAAGAGAGAACCGAAGAGAGAGAGAGGGAAACGACGGAGAGAGAGAGATAACTCCGAGCTTCTGCTACTGTTTTCGCCACCACAGAAGTCGCCGCCAAGTTGCAGAACCGCCATTACCTTTGAAGTCATCACTACCTTCTGATCTATCTGCGCCACTGCAACACTGTACTGCTACCATTCCCAGCCACGATTTCACCGCCGCCATCGAGGAAAGGGCCGGCGCCGAAGGTAGTTGCCGTTGCCATGCTTGGAGGAAGAAGAACTGCGAAGCCCAGCCACTCTCAAGTCGTCCTCTGGCTATTGGGAACGGTGTCTTTGTTAGTGAAATCCGTTTCTGGTAAGGTGTTTTCGAATTTAGCTTCATTCCTTTGATTTCTCTGGGGCTGGGTTGTCAATGCTTGATTGATTTCAGTTGCCGTTACCGAATTCTCGCAAGGCTTGGTTGCTGCCAAGTTATTTTCGCCACTGTATGTACTTGCCGGAGGTTGCTGTCGCCTAGTTCCGGTCATAATTGCCGCTGGAAACTGGCTATCAGAGCTACTGCTCTATTTTTCTAGAGTCACTGTAAGTCCTATTCTATGTATTCCCGGCTGTCCATGTTCCGTTATTGTTTCCGGTTCTGCTTCGTGCCTAAAATCATACCATTCATCTTGAATCACCAACTAGTGTTATTGTCGTAGGCTAATTGTAGCTGGATGTACTGAGGTCTTGGTGCAATAGGGTCGAGTGTTGGAGTAGCTAATGTAATTAAAGTTGCCGCTGTCACTTTGGAGCTAACGGTATACGGAGCTAACGGTATTAGGAGCTTACGGTTGCTCGTATTGCTGCAGGTTTTGGTTATGTAAGGTAGGGGTTAACATGCTTTGACACCTGAATACTTGATGAGCCGGTGAGTTTTGTGTAAATAAATGATGATTGGGATGTATGTGATGTAGTTTATGCTGTTGTTGAGTCGCTGAGTATTGCTTGGTAACATTGTGTACTTATTGTGTCAAAATCTTGCCAAAGAGATGTTTTATATGTTTGAGCTTTGGATTAACTTGACAACTAAATGGTTTTCAAAGAGGTTTGGTGTGTATTCTGAGATTGAGTATGGGACCTTGTTATTTGATATGTAATGTGTGGTTGATTTGAGATGATGATGATTGATGAATGAAATGGTATAAGAAGTATTTCGCGACAATGGTATGAGTGAGCAAGAAGGGATGAAGGGTAGTTGGGAGCATGGGGCTTTTGACTTGATTTTAAGAAGGATTGGAAGGCTATTTACCTGAGTTTCATTGAAATTGATTTGGAACCTTGAATTCTGGATTGAGAAGAGTTTTATTAATGAACCTTTGATTAGAACTTGTGATTTCCATTGAAACTGATTTCTGTTGAAAGGGTATCGATTCGTGACTCAGGGGAATCGATTCTGAAGACTTTAGAGTCATTTGAGGAGGATTTTGGAACCTCAGTATCGACTCTCCCTCTGGTCGAATCGATTCATATGTGCACAAAGAGCAAGAGTTACGTTTGAAAATACCTGAATCGATTCTAGTGCTGCTAGAGTCGATTCACCTTTGCTGAACTTGACAATAAGCATTTCTCTCTGTGTACAGAATTGATTCATGTGAAGTACGAATCGATTCATGCTTTGATCAAACGAATTTAGGGTTTTCAGAGTGATTAGAATCGACTTAGGAACCCCTCGAATCGATTCATAATACTCCAGAGACGAATTCTCTTCACCAAGACTCCAGGGAATCTATTCTCAGCCTTCCAGAATCGATTCTGGTCTCACAATATTCTAAGAAATGTATTTCAAAGTTGTTGACGTGGTTTTTAGAGTGAAAGGATATACCCCGTACTCCAACTACGCCTTAAATGAATACTAACGTTATATATATAAGAGTGAAATGGTTGCCCTTAAGTGGAAGACATCACCGGAGTGATGTATACGCGAGTTGAAGTGATAGTGGGGGCCTGTTGGCTAACGTCCCGGCTTACGACAATAACGGGCTATCGGGCGTAGTGCATGACAGGGGGGTCTTTGGACCAACGTCCCGTTGTACGGGCGTTATATAGCAATAAGGAGGAAACCCCCAATTATATATATGAGATGAAACCATAAACGGTTGGGGCAATGAGCGAGTTGTCCTCGGCGAAGTGCGTCCGATAGTGGTCCGGGACTAGTACTGGACCGGTTGGGTTGGTTAAAATAACCGACCGGGTGAGCTCATCTTAGCCATAGGATCAAGCATGCATCATTTGCACTTGGTTGCATTGTTTGGGTGTGAATCGTATTGGTTTGTTTAACTGCTATCTTGTGATGTTTGCTGTATGTATAATTGCATTGCGTGTGTTTGCCTTGCTTGATTTGTGTGTGTTTGCGTGATCCGGTCGGGAGTGGGTTAGGTGTGATGTATTAGTGTATTTTGAGAGTTTAAACTGGTTTTCTACAAGGTTTACTAAAAAGGTGTGTGATTTTTGAGAAAGATTTACGTGGTTCCCTTGGGAAGTCTTTAGAAACGGTGTTTCCTTTATTTGCACTTTATTTCGCTGCTTTGACGGTATTCTAAAAAGGTGGGAACGTGGAGTTTTGTTCTCACCCACCTACATTTTAGTGGCAGGTACAAGAAACTCGGATTGGAACCAAGGTTGGATTGTGAGTCCATGACTTTGGGAGCTTGTTGGATTGGTTTAGAAGTGTGGTCCCCCTCGCCTTGTATTAAGTGTAGTTGGAATTTTAGAGGGACAGATTGTACTTTTAGCATGTGTAATAGAAGTTACTATGTATCTTGTATTTGTATATATATATGATTGGAATTTCACTGTTTGTTGAACTGAACAGGTACTTGTAAAATAACTGGGTAATGTTCTAAATACAAAGGAGACTCTGTCCGGTTTTCCGTAAAGTAGTCTGTGTTTTGGATAGAGGCTCAATAGTAAATAACGGTAATAAATAAATAACAGTTTTAGAAGGTCCATAACTCCTGGATTTCGGCACGATCCGGAGGTGCTGTTATCTAGGGTGTTACAGTTGTTTTGAACACCATTTTTTTTTATTAGTATAGTCCTCTATTAATTTCCAATTTTATCCTATTTCACCAAATTGGGTGTGGACAGGTGACATGAATGAGGTGTGTTGGTTCACATTATGCAATGCTATGAAGTCATGCTGTGGTTTATGGCTTACATTTCAAATCCACTACTTCTCTCTCAGCTTTCAATTTAACTCACAAACTAACTTTGTTCTCTTCAGATTGTTGGCAAGTGCAAGTTCCTTAATTCTGGTGGCAGGGCCAAAGATTTTGTTGCTCTTTAAATTGTTCAAGAGGTAAAACTATCCCCTTTTTAATTTAACACCCCTGATATTTGTTCAGGGTTTTTATTTCTCATAATCATATTTGAATGTGAGATAAATTATCACCTTGGAATATAGAAAGGAAATCTATGTTGAGACATGCTTCATATAAAGTTTCTCTTTCGTTAATTGAATATGTCAAAGTTAACATGATGTTATTTTACTTAATTTTGGAGAGGTCACAGTTACATGAATATCTGACTTTGTATTGCAGATTAGATATCTTGATATATGGGAACCAGTCACATTGACCACTAATCACGTACAGAAACAAACACTTGATTTAGTTTTGGATTAACATACTTTCATCTTCAGAAGAGGATAAAGGTAATAGTTTATTGTCATAGCTTTTAAAAAATAAAATTATTTCTACCAAATTTTCTATTATTGCAGTGTGCTTTGTGTGTTTTTTGTTTTACATACCAAAAAAATTAATACTACTAAAGGAAACCATGTTCAAAGAATTAAATTATTATTAGGAAGTAATAGCTAAAGAATGTGTAATAGATATAAGTAAGGATACAGGGCACTAACACTAAAGTAAGATTAGCATGGTGCTTAATAGGTAGCCAATATCGCAGCAATCAAAACACTTAAAGGTAATGTAATGTTTTGCTTTCTATTTATCTTTTTTAGTATCTTCCTTTGTTATTTGAGGGCCAATATATTTTAATGCTTCTTGCATTTCTAAACATTTTATGCACTTTATTGAAATATTAGCACGACTTAGACTAAAGTAATATTAGTAGAGTGGTTAATATAGATAGTAAGGATTGCAGCTGTCAAAACGAGAGATGGAATTATACAAGTTTTGCAATTAACAGTGATAAGTGGCAATCATTTCAGTTCCAACATCGGTAATAGCAGTCATAGTTTTTAAATGAGATTTGTTTTTTTCACACTAGATAGAAAAAGGAAAATGGTAGCTGATAATCTATTTATAGTAATACAAAACATTAGTAGCCATGCTATTACATATTGATATATACTAACATAGATAGTATTCTATAGCATTTAAATATGTGTTAAACAAAAGTATAAATGTAAGTTTAAATTTGCAGGATACTCAAATTTTACGGAAAATTATAATGATGCTCACGGTACAGGACCTCATATACCAAATAAATGGCAACAAAGTGTATTGCAATGTAAGTTTTTTCTTATATAGTGATGTACTTCCTATTTTATCTTCATTGTATGAAAAATAGTCATTCTTTTATTCTATTCTATGTAATTCAAATATCATCAACATGTAAGCAAAATTTCCTAATTGGTATATTTCTTGCTAATTTATTTAATTTTGGTCTTTGGTTCTATTAATAAAGTTCTTACTAATTTGCACCTTTTTGTCTTCTTTGCATTTTTCTTTAGAAGATAAAAAATCACTTAGATTACATTTTTTCTTTCCATTGATAATATTTTTAGTCATTTTGACCTTTATGTCTATATTGTACTACATATCAGAGTATATGGTGATTTAAACAACGGAGTAGAATAAAAAGAGAGGGAAAAGGGGTGACTTAGTTGTATATGATGAAAGGAAAATGATTACTATTTTTGTATATATACGATGCATATTTTAAATAACAAATTCATTCATATAGAAGTTTTATAGGTGTGACAAACATGATTTCTTATTTTTGTCTGTGCTAATAATTCAAGAAACGCTTTTTACTAGGCAATAATTGCAATTTTCTTATGTTTACATCTTGATTTAAACATGAGAAGTTCTACCTTTATAGATCTGTATTATACATTTAAATTTGATCATTTGTCAGTAGCAATGATTCTAATTATCATGTTATATAGGTATTATATTTCATTTAAATAGCGACTTTTATTTATTTATTTTTTTTTATTTTTTATTTTTTGGTTTGGAGGGGTTTAGGGACTGCAGCAGCATGTGATTGTGCTAAAGTGATGATGGAAAATATGAGAGCAAGTAACACTAAAAGAAGTGAAAAGTTGGTAATTTGGTGCATTTTTTGGTAGCAGAAAATTTTCTCACTTTATTGCTTTTGTGGTAGTTATAATATGAAAATGATTAGACTAATTATTATTGCAATGAGTCTTGGCTATGTGGGAATTGAAGTAGAGGAAGTGTTTTTTTAGATGGTAAATTGCAAAATGAAATGATGGGTTATTAAATTGTTTTAGTTAAGAAAATGACCTCTATTACGAGGGGAGTGAGAGTGTATTTATCAATTTAGGAGTTTTGCTTGAAAATGCAGGTTTATATACTTTGGTCGTATTACTGTAATCCCTTCATTATTACCTCTTTTTATAATCAATGAAAATATTTATTGTGGTTGTTATTTATATAGTGGACATATAAGTTTTCCCAAGTAGATTGTTCTATAAGTTTGATTGTATGTACTTATTTTATGTGTAGGTGAATAAGAGGAAAGAAAAGGAAACTAAACGCCCTTGTGTTTGTGTGAGTGACGAAAAAGAAGAGGGTGAGGCTGTTGTCCCCATTCCTCTTCGAGTTCTACCAAGAAGGGAAGATGGAGATGCTAAAGGAGTTGACATTTTCCCCAAATCTACAGTAAACAGAGCCACTCTCTCCCTCTAGCTTCAATTCTCAATTCCAAAGAGGTAGGTTTTTTTGTTTCATTCTCTGTTAACAAATGAATGCACCTGATAGATTTTATGGAATAAATGATAAAAATGGTCAGGGTATAAACGATATCCCGTATTAATGATAAATTATATGGAATTTCTAAAACCCTTTTAATTTATTTTGGTTTTGGAGTTTGCAAACAAACAAGGAATAATGATTTTCATATGCGTGTGCAGGGAAATAAGAACAAAACCAGGAACAGAGAAACGAGGTGCTCTCATAGCATTGTTGATTTACACTTTTTTCCCCATAACATTGCTATATTATACTAACTTACTAATAATAATTTGTTGATTGATTATGCAGGTCTTGGACAATAAATAACAGTTTTATATGATATTTCGTGGCTAATATTTTTTATTGAAGATTTTACCATTATAATAACTATTATTCTACTGAATTCCAACAAATTGGAGCTCAACCGAAGTGGTTAGTAAATTGCAAATAATAAAGTTTCATGTTGAATTAAGTCCAATGCACTTATTTTGGGACTATAATTAAATTTTAATTCGTTTCAGGTTAAGAAAAAAACTAAAAAAGGAATAGAGATATATTTTCCTTAGCTCTTTATTTTAATTAACATTTTGATAAGGGTGCAACCATGGTCCATGCTTCTTTATATTAAAAATCTAATTTTTGTCCTTTGATTTCATAAAAAAAATAATTGGCCTAAGAAAGCTAAATCTAAAGCATGTAGATACTCATTAATACGGGTGTGCGTGGTGCAGTTATTGGATAAATTGAACTGAAACTAAACTAAACTGTTTTAAATGGTTTTAAAATTGAACCAAACTATTTTCCCAATCAGTAAACTGGTAGTAAACTGGTTTCAAACCAGTTTATAATATAGTGAATCAGTTTAAATTAGTTTATAAAAATAAAATCAATTTTAAATTAAAAAATCAGTTTAAATTGATTTTTAAACTAAAATCAGTTTTTTCATATATAAAATCAATTTGTTATATATAAATTAGTTTTTCATATAAAAACCACAATATCTCTCTCCTTCTCTCTCCCCCTCTCTCTCCCTCTCTCCCTCCCTTTCTCTCATATTCTCTCTCCCTCTCTCGTTTTCTCTCTCTCTCCCATTCTCTCTCCCCTCTCTCTACCATTCTCTCCCCTCTCTCTCCCTCTCCCTCTCTCTTTCTCTCATATTTTCTCTCCCTCTCACTTCCATTCTCTCTCCCCCCTCTCTACCATTCTCTCTCCTCTCTCTCTCTCATATTTTCTCTCACTCTCTCCTTCTCTCTTCTATTCTCTCTCTCCCTCTGTCTCATATTGATACAACATACACATATATAAAGTTAACGTTCATGTGATTTATATCATAACATACATACAATGAATAATAATTATCACAATAATAAATAAACATATAAGAAATATCTAGTGTATGTATTATTCTGAGTTGTAACCAAAAGGTTAATTCATAAGTTTTAGTGTATGTATTACTGTAATACTATATATATGCATAAATGGTTATTAGTTACTTACTACCTTGCTATCACCATTAAAAGGTTAATATCATATATGAACCTCAAGAATAAAAGATACAAAGAATTATAATAAAGAAATATGTGCACAAATTTGACATATTTAATCATCTTTCAAAGAAACATGTGCACCAACACTTGTTGAAAAACTTCTTCCTACATTAAATGAAAAAAATTATGTTAGTAATAGTAGAAAAAATTATAATTAATAACAATAAAAACAATGAAATACCATTTTACCTTTTTCAGCTTGTTCAAGCTCTTCAAAATTTTCAATTAGTCCCAAAGGATCATCTATTACCCAATCTTGACAGTATACAAGAACTTCCACTATATGTGGTGTCAAGGAGCTCCGATAAGGGTCAATAATCCTTTGCATCTTGGACGCCATCGATCTTAAGCTCAAATCAGGATCTTCACAATGGAACTTGATTTTCCTTCCGATACTAAAGACTTCTTTCATGTATTTATTACTAGTAACATACAAACTCCCAAAAATGCGCAATGTAGTATCATAAAATATCTTCAAGAATGGGAGAATTGATTTCACATAAGCCCAATCATTATCCGTCGGCAAACCATGAGATTTGTTCAATTCATTTTTATACTTATCATCTTGTAACTCTAGCAACTCAAATGTCGCTCGAAGCTTCAATGCTACCTCCAACATTAAATAGGTTGAATTCCACCGAGTTTCAACATCCAAGAAAACCGAATCTTTATAGTTGATGTTTTCCCGCTCAATGTACGCTTTGAAGCTTTCACCTCTGACAATGGATGACTTGACATATTTCACAGCATTGCGAATTCTTGTAACCGAGTAACCAATCTCCTTCAACCCATCCTTCACTATCAAATTTAATATGTGCGCATAACAGCGCATGTGAAGGTAATCTCCCTTTAAAACTAGAGTATTCCGTGCACTTAATCTTCTTTTCAAGTATAGAATTGCACCATCATTTGACGTTGCGTTGTCAACTGTGATAGTAAAAACTTGATGCAATTTCCAACCATCCAAACAACCTTCAATAGCTTTACCAAGAACTTCTCCTGAATGGCGTTCAACTGGACAAAAGTTCAATATCCTCTTCTGTAACTTCCAATTATTGTCAATAAAGTGTGCCGTTAAACACATATAAGTCAAATTTTGAGCCGACGTCCAAGTATCAGTTGTAAGGCACACTTTTTGACAATGATGAGAAAGATATTTTTGTAACTTCACTTTCTCTGTATCGTAAAGAGAAAGTACATCACGAGCCATTGTAAAACGCGAAGGGATTTTAAACTTGGGTTGCATGCTAAGTAAGAGCCTTTGAAACACATTTCTTTCTACAAATCTAAAAGGTAGATCTTCAGTAGCAAACATCTCAATGATGATACTATGAGTTACTGCTAGGTCAAACTTGGTAACACTCGGTGACGATATAAGACCACTTGTCCGCCTTCGATCCTTTGTCTCTTTCTTTGTTCATTGTCCAAGTCAAAGCATCGCTTCCAATGTTGCTGCATAGCACTTGTTCCACTCGCATATTTTATTTGACCATCGCAATTTTTGCATCTCGCATACTTCTCTACCCCATCAATTGGAGTGAAATGCTCCCATATATGAGATCGATTCTTACGCCCAAAAGATCTACCAGGTTGAGGAGGTAATGAGGGATTAATAGGAGGAGCGGTGGGATTTGAATGTTCTTCTACTTCTGACATTTTCAATACAAGAAACAAACCTAAAATGAAAATGAGCAAATGTTAAAGCAAAGAAAAATAAATATAGTATTTACTGTCACATATAGAGGATAAGGGAAAATCCCAAAATAAGTTAATAAGATTTTGTTGGTGCACAAATTCAAGCCATACTATTTTGTTGGTTAAGTTGAAGAATTTCTCAAAACAGAGGAACCTGTACTAACAACATCATAAAACCTCGCCAACAGTACTAGGTTTTATTGGAACTCTACTACTCTGATCTTCACTCTTCACTCTCGCTCTCACTCCATGAGACAGAATTAGTAAAAACAAAGTTATCTTCTAACAGAAAATCTTCATTTAAGAGAACAAAAAGTTTTCATTTGAAGCAAGTAATGGATGCTCTTACTTGTTTTCTGCTTTTGACTTTTCACTTTCTTCCCAAGCTTTGATTAGTGACAACCTCTTCTCAGTTGCAACTCTTGCAAGCACAGCATCTGCAGAT
>JASCZI010242248.1:0-10042 GCA_036250425.1 Stylosanthes scabra | reverse complement strand
CAAGCATTTGAGTCATTTAAATTTCAAGTAATTTAAGCTTCCGTGAAAATTTATCATTGTTGTTATTATACTCAATTCACCCCCCTCTTGAGTATACGTGCTACGTAACTTACAATTGCAAATGGTGATATTAGATTACATTAGATAGTGTTAACTAAAAAATTTCAAATCACTTACCCCATTATGTTGTGCATCAGTTTTCGCCTCGTCTAGTGTCTCCTCCCAATTCATATCTTGTTCTTGAGCCCCCTGCTCATCAAAATCAGCATGTCTTTCTTCTGCACTTGCATCTTGGCCTTGCGCACCATGGGCAGGCGTTGTTTCGCCACCGCTGGCCATTGCTTCCTTCTTTTTATCACATCCCCTACATTTTATGCCCAGTCTGAAATTTTTGTTTAAAAGTAACATTTTTAACAGCTACTCATAGTGTAAAACTATACAAATTAGAACTATACAAATTAGATTAAAACCTCACAAAAGTTTCTAAATTTGTGGTCAATTATACCTTGAAGCAGTACTTGCATGTAATTGGGCCATATCTTCTCTTTGCTTTATGTGGATCTGGATTTATGCGTGGGCCATCCCTGCTAGTATTTCGCTTAAGAGTGGGTCTTCCTATTGGCTTCCTATAAACCGGAGGTAATAACGGTGCATGGTTTCCAATTTGCCAGAATTCTTGACTTGGGACAGGCTAGATAGTCTTCTCGTATGCTGCGTTGTATGCACCCATAGTAAGCCAATTATGTGCATACTCTTCAGGCCTTTGGTTTCGGTATGCAATAGCAGCACAAGCATGCCTACAAGGTAGGCCAGTGAGTTGCCACAACCTACAGGAACATGTTCTCTTACCCAGATCAATGCTAGTTTTCACCGGGAGCCGTCGAACCTCAAATATAATTCCATCGTTATCACCTGATGGTGTTGGTGTCCAGTAATTGCTTTCCCTCTTCTCCCTCTCTAGCCTACTCTGCTGAACTGGACAAAGCCTTCCCATGTATCCAACTAAGGCCTTCTTGTTCCTTGCCAAGATTGTCATCACATAAGTGCGGACTTCCTCCAACATAGTTATGATTGGCTTGCCCCTCATCTTCTTTATCTTCCCATTAAATGTCTCACAATTGTTATTTGTGACGTTATCCATTTTTGGGTATTCACTAAAGTGAGACCTGGACCACTTTTGTGGTGCAATCCTCAGTAAATATTCCCAGACATGATGATTCACTTTGTTAAGTCTGTTCATTGCTTCTGTGAAGTGTTAAGGAGTTGTGGCTTTAGCACAAGCCCAAAATTCCATTCTCAGCTCTTTATCCTTCCACTGCTTCTTAATGTTCTCCCAAATATGCATTGCACAAAATCTGTGATGAGCACCGGGCATTATATCTTGCACTATCGGAATAAGACCCTGGTGCAAAAAATGAACAAGGCAAACACTAAGGCATTTAACAAATTCAGCAACACCAAATAAATCCTTGATTGATCAGCATTTAACAAATTCAGCATTTAACAAATTCAGCAACACCACATGAACTATCTTACTCAACTTTTCACAACTTCAGCAACCTCAAATCATGTTCATTAATCAACATTTGACAACTTCAGCAACCTCATATCATGTTTATTAATCAACATTTGACAAATTCAGCAACACCACATGAACTATATTCAGCAACATGATACAAATTCAGCAACACCAAATCATCTTTATTTATCAACATGATACAAATTCAGTAAATTAAACATTACTTAATTCATTTACCTTTTGAATGTCTGACATGAAGTTCCAACCATTGATCCTGTGGTCACCAATATCATTTAGTAGTAGCTCCAGAAGCCACTTCTAGCTATTCTTGTTCTCTGACTCAACTATAGCATAGGCTATGGGGAAAATATGGTTATTGGCATCTTGACCAATAGCTGTAAGTAGTTGCCCTCTGTAATACCCTCTCAAGAATGTGCCATCTAACCCTATGAATGGTCTGCAGCCCCGAGGAACCCCTTCTTGCATGCGTCGAGACAAACATACACCCTCTTGAACAAAAAACTCTCCAAATCAGGCATAGCGTTGGTCTCAATCTTAAATGTCGACCCTGGGTTGGTTTTCAGTATTTCAAATCCATAATCTCTCAGCCTTGCATATTGTGCAGCCTCTGAACCTTCAATACGCTCCCTTGCTCTTACCATTTCCCTATAGAGCTTCCTTTCATTGACTATTATATCATACTCTTTCCGAAAATAAACATCCGCATCTTTAACTGTTGCCTCTGGCTGGCTCCTAAGAATTTCCTCAAACTCATCTACAACCCATTTTCCATCGGCAGTCTTGCAGTGATTTTTCCTCTCACACGTGTGCTCATTAACAAATGTCTTAACCTGAAAGCTTGGTGGAAAACTCCTTTTGGCACAATAAATCTGCCAAGGACATGTTTCCGCATCACAAATGGCCTTGCATCTC
Organism: Stylosanthes scabra; assembly: GCA_036250425.1. Lineage (NCBI taxonomy): Eukaryota > Viridiplantae > Streptophyta > Magnoliopsida > Fabales > Fabaceae > Stylosanthes > Stylosanthes scabra. The sequence continues at coordinate 7,590 of JASCZI010242248.1, read as the reverse complement.
TCGGAATCCACCCTTGGGAAAAATACATTGCGGCCAAGATGTATGTTAAACTTCCGGACAGCTTTCTGAAAAGCCCGTATTATCTCAAACTCCATCTCCAGCTCTAACCGTACCTCTCTCACATGGGCATTCGGATTCCCTTGCGGAAACAACAGGGGTTGATTATCATCATCACTTGCAATGCTCCGTAGCTCCTCGGATTCATAGCAATGGTAACCCGCATCCTCATCAGAAAATTCTTCCGCATCAACGGGAACATACACCGATGGGGGCTTAGATGGATCCGCATTTGGGACAAAGGTTTGCCCAGTAGGTGGTGGCCTTTTGGTTGATCTCTTCTTCCTTTTCTTCTTTGTGCATGGTACACCTTCCTGGGTATTTGTGTTTTCGTTGGTGGGTTCATTAGCTGTAATTGATGGGGGAGTGGGATGCGAATCTGTTGACGGTTGTGAAAAGGTACCATTCTGTGGGATCGGCACATATTGCGTAAGGAATTCAGCAGATGATGTGTCAACGGACTGTGCATGGGGGTGGATTCTGAGAACCTTTGGCTCGGACCTTGAGGTATTGTAGACTCAACACCTATACTATGAACATCTGAAGAGTTACTTGGTGCCGGATTTGTCATGGGCACAGCAGACTTTGCAGAAATTGGTTGTGCTGGGTTTTCCTCATGGTGCTCCAGGGGTTGAGTGGGTGTTTGTGAAGGCTGGGAGAAGAAAATGGGGTCCAAACTTAGGTGCTTATGAAATTGATCAGTTGCCACAACATTTATGGACCCCTCAATTGCAGGACCATGAGACTTCTTCGAGGTTGGAGTTTTCCTAGCACAAACCTTGGTTTTCCCTCTCTTTGGTATCATGTTTTGTCCAGGATTTGAACCACCAACAGCCCCATCTCCTTTTGTTACAAGGAGAGATATACTGACAGGGTATTCTATGAACAACTGAACCTCATTCCCATTCACACGAGCTGCCTCATACATACTGACAATAAAAAGGAGTGAATGGCTTGTTTCACTCCATTTGAAAATTTAAATGTCTTATGCAAAAAAAGATAAAATGAAATTAATGTCTTGTAACTTTTTCCATTAAGAAAGAAAGAAAGTAGATAATGTAAAATTTATAAATGAAATAGCAAGTAAAATATTTTGCATCAAGCAAATTTTTTGAAAATCCCACATGAAATGAAATGAATTTGAAAAGTGATATACAGTTAAGGCCTTAAACCTACGTTTATTGGAGTTGCCCATTTTTTCTTGTTTAGGTTGGTTATCTATTCTAATTGATTAAATGTTAATGGTATTAAACACATATAAAATTTAATACTGATAAATAAATTAAGTGGACACAATTAATAATTAAATCAAAACGTAATGGACACCAAAAAAAATCAAAACTTATTTAAACATTTAGGATTAACGTTTGCAATTACATGTTTAAGATCTCTATGCCGTCACACAAATTTGGATTAACATTTGGAAACGGATATTGATACAAATGTGCTTTTAAAAAAAATATTTTTGATCAAAATTGGATTGGTGCCAATGTAATTTATGTATGAATATTTTTTGTCAAACGTGCTTTTGAGAAAATGAATATTGTTTGGATGATATTAGTCAAAATTACGTTAAGATACAAAAATTACTAAAAGAGAAAGTGAAAAATCAAGATTAATATACTACTTTTCAATTTATAAGGTCAAAATAGATAACTAACATCTTTATTACTTCTTAAAACGTAATTCTAAAGGATGATAAAATAAGAAATTGTTGTTTCCACTAAAAGCACGTTTAAACCAAATCCTAATCCATATTGAGTTAATGAAATTTTATTCAGACACAGTTATATTCATTCGAGACAACTCAAACGTACATTGAGAAATGTCCAACGGCAAATCAAAACATACTTAAACCATTGTTCACAGCTGAATTGGAAAATTCCCTAGCTTACTTACATACGAGCATTGATGATCAGATTGAGAAATGTTAGGTGTCCGTGAAAGTGCAAGTGTATCAAATATATTATATAAGGTTGCGTTTGGTAAAGAGATAGAGACAGAAAGGCAGACACTGGAAGAGAAATCAAAACTGAATTAAATTTGTTATTATGTTTAGTTTAAAATTTACAAAGAGAATGAAACTGAAAAATATAGATTAAATTAAGTCAATGAAAAAAGAACAAAATTTAGTATTGAAAACTTTAATATTAAGTAAGAGTATTTGAATAAAAAAGTTTGTTAAAATTTTAGTTTATGTTTCTAGAAATTCAAGTCTCCTCTGTCTCTATTTTTTAGAGGTATTAAAAATATTGAAATTCTGAAGACAAAAATTAAAATTTCAGTTCTAATTTCTTTACTATACATAATACTAAGTCTCAGTTCCAATAATCAGAAACGAACGCTACTTAAGAACATTGGTGATGTTAAGGAGCGGCTTCATGCATTTTATTTGGTTACAACATGGGGAAAGGGATTTAGAAGCAGGCAGTAGCTACGGATTTGGCAGATATTGCGCCAGCGATGAGGTTCAGAGTATGGAAACTTGGAGAGATATTGTCCTTAATTAAGAGATTAGATTGAAATAACACGAGGATATATCATCAGGTTTCACTGTTTCAGTAAATTAAGAGCTGATTAAATTTTGTAGTTGAGTGTTAGCCGTTAGACGTCCAACTCTCAGTTTTTTTTTTATATGTTAAATAAAAAACATAGTCACAAAAAATGTTTAAAAAAATACAAAATCTTTTTAAGAAAAATTCAGAAACTTTTTAAAAATACAGAAATTAAATTCTAGGTTTTTATTTTTATTTCTCTTCTTTAACATACACAAAATATTTTAAAGAAAAACACATAAATTTAAAGACGAAAACACAAGAATTAATTATACTTTTTATTTTCTTCTCGTCGTCTACTCTTTTACTTTTTTTCCCCTACTCTTCCTACTAAAAAAAGAAATAGAAAAGAAGAATTAAGAAACAACAATAAAGAAGATCAAGAAGAAAGAAGTAGAAAAAGAAAAAGAAAAAAATAATGCAATAATAGAAGAAGAAATAGAAAGAAAATGCAAAAATTTGGTGATTCTGTATTAATTAAACGTAATTATGTGTTTAATTCTGATAGAATTTATATCGGATTTTTTTAAATAAATAAAATAAAATTTTATTTACCAAATAAAATAAAATTATGAATATTTATTTATTTATTATATGTGTACAGTACCGCGGAAAAAGAGGGCGTTGGAGAAACAAGCCAGTGTCGTGGGTAAGGGGTGCAGCACTGGTTCAATTACTTTGGTGGAGTGTCGCGACCACGCGGCATTTGCATAGGGTAGGGTGTGCCGCGATGAGTGGTTGCAGCACTGGGGAAATGAGTCACGCCATTGTTGGCTACGGCACTGTGGAAATCATACAATTACATAATCATTTTCTGAATTTGTGTATTAATTAATTTTTCATCTATTCCTTTTTTTCAATTATACTTGTTAATTTTATACGCATTAATTTAATATTTTTTTATGGTTGGAGGGAGCCATATAGAAAATATAATTACGGTACAAGAGAAAAAATAAAAAAATAGGGTATAAAAATTAAAGTACTTCGTACATAAAATTTTTTAGTTTTGAGAGGGTATTTCTCCCTTGGCTTGGGTCATTGGCTTAACAAAATGCATCTCATGAGAAAAATCGTCTCATAAATTGATAAAAAATAAAATAAAATTAATTTGTTTGGATAAGTGTTCAAATTTTTTACCCAAAAAAAATTTGAATACGCGAAAGTGCGAGTACATCATAAAGAACACATAAAATATAATTCTAAATATTTGACAAATATTTGGAGCTAATTTTATTTTTCTTTTTATAAAATATTTATCCCATTTTGTCAAGGCAATGGCCTAATGGCAGAGTTTGGTATAAGCTAAAGAAAAAATGGTTTCCCAAATCTAAAATCATTTATGTACGAAGTCCTTTCATTTTTATATTAGTCCCTATTTTTTTAATTTTCTCTCTCGTACGTAATTATATTTTCGGCTCCCTCCAACCATAAAAAGAATATTAAATTAATGCGTATAAAATTAACAAGTATAATTGGATAAAGGGAATACATAGAAAATTAATGAGTACACAAATTCAGAAAATGGTTATGTTGATTCTCCACAATGCCGCAGCTACTCATCACGGTCGCGACACACCCTTTCCTATGCCAATGCCACGTAGTCGCAGCACTCCACCAAAGTGATTAAACCAGTGCCGCCACCCCTATCCGTGACACTGGCTTGTTTCTCCGACGTCTCCTCTCCCTCCGACACTGCACACATATAATAAATAAGTAGATATTTATAACTTTATTTTATTTGGTAAATAAAATTTTTATTTTATTTATTTAAAGAAAAAATCCAACTTATATCAGGTTGGGTTATTATTTTTTGCAAAATTTGTGTTTGTGTAGTAGAGATTTCTGTTTTGGCTTTTTCTTTTTTCAAAATTAATTATTAAATTTTAAAATGTAACTTTCACCGTGTTACATTTTGACCAAGTCACATAATAAACATACAGCGCCACCTGGCAGTCAAGTTTTATTCAAAATTTAGTGATACAAAGACAGACATGTCTAATGAGACTTATACTGTAAAAAAAAATAGACTATAATATGCTTAATTCGATAAAAGGGCGGGTTCTGTTGAAAAAAATAATATTATCCACAAATCATTTTAGTTATTAATTTTATATCCGTATAAAATATGATTATTATAAGTAGATTATAAAGATAGGAAGTGATTAACATATCAATAACTGTATTTTATACGAGTATTAATTTAGTGTCTACTAAAAAAAATATGTAAATAACAAAATCAACTGAAAAAATAAAATTATTATGAATAAAAATTACATGTTTTCTGGTTTTTTTTAATCTTTTATTTTATTTTTTTAATATGAGTTATAAAGTATCTATGTGTTTTATATATCATAAATATATATGGGGAACCCTCCCGCCTTAAAAATTATGTGCACTTTCATCTATTATTCTTCCATCATAATTCATTGAAAGAAATTTTTGTTTTCTATCACTTTTTTGAGGCTGTTCAAAATGCTAAGGGCCGGCTTTATCCTTGCCTATATTAAGACTGACTTCACGAAGTAGAACCTACACAATTCCAAACAATGACTCTAAAAATATACCTATTTTACCAACCAAGTGTCAACCAAGTCTTTTCTCCCTACTCACACCTGACGTATACGTTACACGTATAATCCCTAACTCTCCAAACATAAGAAAACATGCGAACTTTTTTCTCTTCCCAATTTCTCTGCAACTCCTCCTCCTACTGCGTCGCCATTGCCGTCGTCGTTGTCGTCGCTGATGCTGCCCTCGTTGTCGACGCTGATGCTGCCATTATTACTGCCGCCACCATCGTCATAATCTTCTTCTTCCTTTTTTTCACTCTCTTCCTGTCCTCTTCAGTTGTTGTTGCTGTTGTTGCTACTGCTGCTGTTTGATGATCTTCTTCTTCTTCTTGAACAAAACCGAATTTTTATATAAAAGTGAACCCGATTTGCATATAAAACTGAACCGAATTTGCTTTTAAAACAGAACTGGATTTTCATGAAAATCAGAAGCACGCCTTGGCGCCTAGGCGTCTAAAAATAGAACCAGATTTTTATAAAAAAACAGAACCAGAGTTTTATGAAAAATAGAACCAAATTTTTATGAAAATCAGAAGCACGCTTAAGCGCCAATCTTAGTGCCTAGGCGTATAAAAACAGAATTGGATTTCCATGAAAAACAGAATCAGATTTTCATGAAAATATGAAGCACGCCTAGGCACCCATCTTGGTGCCTAGGCGAATAAAAATAGAACCGAATTTCTTTCATCATCATCATCATCATCATCATCATCATCATCATTATTATCATCATCTTCTTCTTCTTCTTCTTCTTCTTCTTCTTCTTCTTCTTCTTCTTCTTCTTCCTCTTCTTTCTCCTCCTACTCCAGCGCTCTTCATTATACTGATTCTGGTTCTCTTTCTCCTTTCCCTTTCCTTTTTCCTCCTCCTCTTTCTTTTTCTCTGTCGCCACGTCGTTGATGACGCTACTGTCATCGCCGTTGTCGTTGCTGCCGTTATCTTCGTTGTTGTCATTGTCGTCGTCGAAAGCAGCAAATGAAGGAAGGAGAAGAAGAATGATGAGACATGGAAGAAGAATGAGGAAGAAAGGAAGACGCGGTTGCAACAGAGAAGGAAAAACTCCTTTTCGAAAGGCGCGTGAATGAGAAGTGCTTGGTTGGACTTGGTTGACCAAATTGCTTGGTTATATAGAATTATTGCAATTCCAAATTACCAAAGGCCATTAATAATTAGCGCAATATTAGATGAGATTGTTAGTTTATTGATAGTTTACTTATGCATGAAGTTAACCATAGTTAGAATGAGTTAGTTGCAGAATTGATTAGTTAGTTAGATGCTAACTTGGCAGTAAGTTAGTTACAATGATTAAGTTAGTTATAGTTAAGCTTTGTATCATCAGTTGTATAAATAGTAGCTTAATTACTTATAAGTCAAAAAGTGTGATTAAGTACGATAATATCAATTCTCCATTAGAATTTCTCTCAACTTTTCTCTGCTCACTTCTCGTCTTCTCCCCGATCCAAATCTGCTTCACCATTGCAGATTTGACACGCAATAAATCATGAACGTCATGCTTGACAACGGTGCCAGTCATGATGATCATAGCCTTCCAAGGTTGCGGATCTTAGCCGTGAATAGTGTGTCACCGCCCATGGTGACTGAACCACGGCTAGCTCGCAAAGTTTTGTTGGCCAGTAGTAATGACCTCTCAAGGACCATTGGAGGGTGCTACCAAGTAGTACTCTACTATAATAATGATAATGATAATAATAATGATGAGGAGAGTGATTGGTCTTTTTATGGTTGGATTGTGGAGTCACTGGCCAAGGTCTTAGCTAGGGGTGAGCAAAAAAACTGAATAAACTGAACTGAACTGAAACTATTTTATAAAAACTGGTTTTTTAAGTAAAATAACCAAACTAAAACCACAGTTTTTTTTATAGAAACTAGTTTATTTAAAACCAGTTTTTCATAGTTTGGTTTGGTTTAAAACAAAAAAAACTGATTCTCTTACAACCAAAAAGCCCAAAAACTAAAAAACCAATCCATTCAAAATCCCAAATTGATTTCTTAATCTCGAAAACTCTAGCACTCCTCTTCCGTGTTACCACTGCTTACCACCCGCCACTTCCGCCGTTGCCATCGCGCGCCGTCACCGCCGTTACCGCAGCCGTCGTTTCTTGCTCTCGGATCCCACAATACTCGTGCAATTGAAGCTCCAGTGTTCTTTCTCGCTCTTGAACAACTTCCATGTGTAAACCATGTTACAATATGCATGCAAGGTTTTTATGATTAGGTTTTGATGAATGACAACCATTGTGGAGTTGATAAACAACCACCAAAAGTTTGAGGATTCACTTGTAAGCAAACAACAACAACGACGAGAAAACGAAGTCCGCAAGATTGAAGACCTTTTAGAGTCTAGGACTTAGGTAAAAATTCTTGTCAAGAACCAAAGTTTATTATCT
>JASCZI010242246.1:2850-29988 GCA_036250425.1 Stylosanthes scabra | reverse complement strand
ACCTTGAAGCTTGTTGATAGTGGAACTTCTCGATTGCGATTGAGAAAGAAAGTGGACGTAGGCGAGAAATTGAGCCGAACCACTCTAAATTTGGCGTATCGTATTTATATCCTTACTTCTTATATTCTTGTCATTTATTATTATACAAGTGTTTTGAAAAGTACAAGATCCTCGTAAGTACTTAAGAATTGACTTAAGCCCTTGGAAAAATACTAATACAAGCATTTGAGTTATTTAAATTTCAAGTAATTTAAGCTTCCGCGAAAATTTATCATTATTGTTATTATACTCAATTCACCCCCTCTTGAGTATACGTGCTATGTGACTTACAATGGTCTAAATAAGAATATAATTTAATAATTTAGTTACGTTTTGTAGATTTTCTCTTTTTTTCCTCTAATTTTGTATTGGGAACATTATTATTATTTCAATGAGAAAATATGGGTAATCAATAAAAAATAGCCAATAATCAGTTAACTTTGTATTTTCTTTAGAAATTGAACATTCGAAACCTAAAAAAATAAAATAATAATTCTAGGTGAACAAGTGATTTTACCAACCAAGTGGCTAACCAAGTAAATTCACTCACGTGCCATTTTTTCTTATTAAAATTTACTTTTCTTTTCCGCCAATTTCAGTTTTATGTTTTTTATTCGTTATTCCTTTTCTCAGCTTCGTTCTTCATTTCCTTCTCAAACATTTTCTGCAAAGTTTTTAATTTCATCTTCATAATTTGGTGATCTTTGAATTATTCGTTGTTATTTTAACGTTTTCTGCAACGTTCTTCTTCTGCATCGTTCTCTGCGTTGTTTACGTGAGATACGCTTATTTTTTAATTTTGCAACGTTCTTAGATTTAATCTCATTTTCGTCTTCTTATTATGTTGTTAGATTTCATTTTGATTGTATGATCTCGTTGTCGTTGTGTTCTAGAAGAAGAAGAAGAATAATATTTTATTTCTGTACATTTTTGCTTTCTATTTCTATGCATTAGTGCTTTCTATTTCTGTGCAGCTTTGAACTTATTTCTTTGCAGTTTACCAACTTATTTATATGCAGTTTATCAATTTATTTCTGTACACTATTACTTTTATTTTTATACAGTTTTTTAAAGGATAAGAACAACAACAACAAGAATGTAAAACAGAGAAGAAGAAGAAGAAGGAGGAGGAGGAGAAGGAGAACAACAACAACAACAACATAACAACAACAACAACAACAACAACAAAAATGTAAAACAGAGAATAAGAAGAAGGAGGAGGAGGAGAAGGAGGAAGAGGAAGAGGAGGAAGGAAGGAAGGAAGAAGAAGAAGATTTATTTTTGTGCATTATTGTTTTCTATTTCTATACAGTTTACCAAATTATTTCTGTGTAGTTTCCAACTTATTTCTGTGCAGTTTTTGAAAGAACAAGAACAACAACAATAACAACAACAACAACAATGTAAAGAAGAATAAGAAGAAGAAGGAGGTGCGGAGAAGGAAGAAGACGACAAAGAAGGAGGAGTAGGAAGAAGACAACGACAGAGGAGGAAGAAGAAAACGATGAAAGCACTAATGCAGTGATTTAGAAGAGCGTGTGTATCACGCTCTTTTGGGTGAGAGTGGTATTGCTGTTGCAAGTTTATTTGGTTAACCACTTGGTTGATTAATTCACTTGTTCAAATAGCATGATTGAAAATAAAATATCCAATTTAAATTATTAGCTAATGTTTGACTGAATTTTTATTGGTTATCTAGCAGAACTCTATTTCGACATGTTAATTTTTATTTTTGGTAGGAAAATATTTAATAATTAGATATTAATATAAAACACAATTACATAAAAATAAATATTTAATCCAAAATAACATAACTTGGAAGAATATTTAAACTTGAATGTTACCATGTTTGTCTATGATCCCATCATGAATGAGCTTGGGGATGTTATTCATCAAAGAAAACATAGCTGCACATGAAGGAAAGAACACAGAGCCTTTGATTCCAATCTTAGAAGCAATCTCCAAAGCCCATGCCATTGGAATATCAGCAACTATGCAACTTATTGTAACTCCATCATCCTTCAATCTAATATATTCAAATTAGCTTCTCCAAGCTTTGAAGGCATGGTGTTCAACATCGAAATAAAAAGTTCCCCGAAATCGTTTCGGTCATCATCAGGTCCTAATCCATCTGGGATTGAGACAAATTCTATTGATGATGATCCACCAGCTTTATCCATGGAAGTAACCACTTTGGTGTGGGTGAATTCTGTGTTGATAAAGATGATTTTGAATCCATTTTCAACCAATTTTTGTGAGAAGCTCATCATTGGAGTGACATGTCATTGAGCTGGGGATGGTAACATTAACACAGTTGGAACGCTCATGATTAATTAATTGCTCTCTGATTAGTGATTATTGAAGATTCTTTCTGATTCTTAATGATGGATATGATTCAGATTTTGTTAGTTGATGGTGTTTATATATTATTTAGCAGTTAGTGCTACTCGGTGAAGTTCTCATCAGCAAGTATGGCGGCTATTTTCGAATACGATCTAATTAAATTTCTTTTAAAAGGAGAAGATTGGTAAATTGGAAGAAAGGAAGGCACTTATGATTTGGAAACTTCAGAGGGATAATATTACTTATTACAACTGTTATCACCTATTAGCGTTACACACTCACGGTACACGACTAATAATAAGAAAATCAAACTTAGAAAACAAGGCACAAGCTCTTTTCCATATTTATTTTAGCAAATTAAACATATAAACGGGAACAAACATGTGCACAAAAAGCTGAATCTTCATTCTTTCAACCACTTGATGAACTTGTTTAAGTTCTCAGAAGACCTTCCTCCAACTTTTATGTCACTAAACAACTTCTCTTTTAACACATGAGCCTTTGATCTTATGTTCTCATCACTAAGCACTTTATCCACTTTCACTTGTATCTCTTCACATGAGATCAATCCATTTTCATCTGAATCAAATCCCAATCCAACCTTCAACACATCACAAAGGAGTGTTTTGTTAAAGAATTGGTCAATAAAATATGGCCAGCACAAAAATGGTACTCCATTAGACAAACCATCTATAGTTGAATTCCAACCACAATGGCTAACAAAACAAGCTATGGCAGGGTGACTTAACACCTTCTGTTGAGGAGCCCATTCAACTATCTTACCTTGATTCCCCTTAAATTCATTAGGGAAAGACATCTTATTGTTGTAATTGGAATCTTGACGCACAACCCAAAGAAAAGGTCTATTAGTGAGTCCAAGTCCAAGAGCGACTTCTGTGAATTGTTTTTCATCAAAAAGAGTGGTACTTCCAAAGGCAACATATATAACCGAAGCATGAGGTTGCTGATCAAGCCAACTTATACAAGAGAGATCTTCTTCCCGGAGTTGTCCCAAACATTTATCTTCAGTTACATCTCTCAGTAATGGACCAATTGGCAATAGCTTTGGTAAAAAAGAAAATGCTCCCGGTTCAATTTCGGGTGTGGAGTTACAAAGCCACCACTCTGTCAATTCCAGAGTTTTCACACAAAGAACAGCAGCATTGTATGTCTCATTCGCAGATTTAGAGTCAACTGTTTTAGCCCACCATATGGATTGTGTGTCCATGGGTGGAAAACTCGGTGATAACTGAAATGTTTTTTGTGTGATTGGCAACCCTGCAGTTTCAAAACAGTGCTCATTATGTGAAGAGCCATTATATCACAACTTTGGTGAGTGAAATTTGAAATGTGATATTCTTACCATTAGAGTCTATGATACCATCATCAATAAGCCTTGGTATGCTACAATTCAAGGCTAGCAAAGATGCTGATGCAGGAAAGAACATAACTCCTTTTATTCTAATCTTTCTTGCAATTTCAAAGGCCCATGCCATAAGAAAATCAGCAACTATGCAGCTTACTCTCACCCCATCTTTCAATCTAAGGTCTTCAATTAGCTTCTCAAGCATAGCAGGCATGTTATTCAACATAGAACCAAATAGTAACCCGAAATTGTTTCTGTCTGCATCAGGTCCTAACCCATCCGGGATTGACACCAACTTTATTGGCGATTGTCCAGTATCACAGCCATGTTGATTTCCCATGGAACTAAGCACTTTGTTGTGGATGAATTCAGTGTTAACAAAGATGATATTGCAACCATTTTGAACCAATCTTTGGGAGAAGATCATCATTGGATTGACATGTCCTTGTGCAGGCAAGGGTAAAACTAGCACAGTTGGAACACTCATCATGTCCTGTGAATTATTGTGATAGCTCTGTGTTATAGTTTCTGAAGCTTTTCCAAGTACTTATCTATCTATAATCTATAATCTTTTCCAAGTTTAGTATGTTTCTACGGTTCACATATGGTTCAATTCAAAATTCAGACTCAAGTTAAGGAAAGTATTGATTTAGGCAGATTTTCTGTGGTCAATGAAAACACAACACAAAGAACTTTGATATTGGAACCAGGTATCATGCGCATTTGGTCAAATCATATAGATGTTATTTGTTTAAGTGAGTAGCATTTGTAAATATATTTATGTGGTTTGTGGTCAAAATGAAGCATTCACAGAAGCTATGTTTGGTCTTTGAAGATTATTTTACATTGGCAAGGAAAAAGAGTTTAGGGTAGCTACAGCAGTCTAAAGAACAGATTTCATGATAATGGAGTAAAATATGGTGAATAGCATTTTGAGAGATATTCATTATTGTGAATTAATAAAACCAGGTATTATTTAAAAACTAGATCACAAATGATGATTCAAGATTTTTTTACATGGTCAAGGAAAAGGAGTTTAGGTTACAATTTGCAATGGTTTAACAAATTCTAAAGTCAATCTACAATATGTTTGTTCAAGTGTTGAAAGAACACTTACTTGGTCACCGTTGCAAAACATAATTGTACTGGTCTTTCACGACACAACCGTTTTACTTGAAATCTCCTGTCAGAGCCTGCATTGTGGAAGAGAAAAGTAATCAGCATATTACATGAGGCCACATTTAATAAATACTTGAGTTAAACTAATTACTAACAGAGACAGGAAAAAATAATTAAGACTTTTAACAGGGTTTCCGTAATCAACTTATATGGCGAACAAATACTTTTAGCACAGAATAGGTAAGCCAAATAGGATGCTTCAACACCACCTGGGAGACTTGATTAGCATACAAAAGATCTCAATAAGAGGGTTAAGGTTAGCAGTTGAGTAGCTGGGTAAGGTTGGTCTAGTCCTCAAGCTGAGTTCTGTTTTATACTACTTTCAGTTTCAGGCACTACAATACAGAAAAACACATTAAATATAGTTTAAAAGAATATATATAATGCAAAGTCCTCATCAATTTGATCTGTTTATAGTTAAACCTGAGTTGGTGTGAACTGTGAAGTCAACTATGATTGTTTATTTGATCAGTAACACCATGCACCAATAGTATGACATGAACATGCTACTCTAACTATTAGTAATTGTCTTTCTTTCTGCACAAACTTTCTATATAAATCCAATGCAGTCTATAAATAAATTAGCAGTTTAGTGTTGGTTAATAACTTACTAACAAGGAAATAAAAAAAGTGGCTTCTTAGGTTCTTCTCTTCAATGGTCAATGGTGAGTACTAGTGAGATATGGTTCAACCTTGTGACTTTCACATGCTAATCCCCATTTTCACGGGGACCTTTGTCAATTATTAATTATAAGTATAACCACAAACAATAATGTACCGATTCTACAAAACAAATATGATTATATGACCAGTTATTAGTATAACCCCATTTTGGTCCCTAAGATGGGCGGTTGTACCTTTTCCAGGGCGTTATCGTCATTCTAACGGAAAGAGTGTCAGGACTACATAGTGTAATTTTTCTAATGTCGGAAAGAGCTTCAACATAGACGCAATTCACACCAGGAGCTAGCTCTAGCGCCGTATGGAACTTGGCACCGAAATGCCCAAATCTTTGAAGGTGATAGCAAGCACGTTCCTCCATCTTTGAGTTTCGCCCACTTCACTAAACTTTACCTTTCCAAATAATTATTTTTAAACTCTTAACGTACATAAGTCTTGTTATCTTAGTTCAAAAATATCAATATGCTCCATCTATAAATACTTAAAGCATCAACTTCATTTGAATAAAATTAAAACTAAGGTGTAAAATAATCATCATTATCAAGATGATGAACACTCCAACAGTGCTAGTTCTACTATTTCCAGCTCAAGGGCATGTAAACCCCATGATGAGCCTTTCACATAAGCTTGTTGAGTATGGATGCATTATCATCTTCGCCAACTCAGATTTCAACCATAAGAGAGTAGTATAAAGGAAACATGTGCACAAAAAGTTCAATCTCTACTCTTTCAACCACTTAATGAATTTCTTTAAGTTCTCATGAGACCTTCCTCCATCTTTTATGTTGTTCAACAACTTCTCTTTCAACACATGAGCCTTTGATCTGATGTTCTCATCGCTGAGCACTTTATTCACTTTGGCATTTATCTCTTCACGTGAGACCAATCCATTTTCATTTGAATCAAATCCCAATCCAACCTTCAACGCATCACAAATGTATGTTTTGTTAAGGAATTGATCAGCAAAATATGGCCAACACAAGAAGGGAACTCCATTAGACAAACCCTCAATAGTTGAATTCCAACCACAATGGCTAACAAAACAAGCTATGGCAGGGTGACTTAACACCTTCTGTTGAGGAGCCCATTCAACTATCTTACCTTGACTACCCCTAAATTCATTAGGGAGAGACACCTTATTGTTGGAATCGGAATCCGAATTGGAATCTTGACGAACAACCCAAAGAAAAGGTCTGTTAGTGAGTTCAAGTCCAAGAGCGAGTTCTGTGAATTGTTTGTTATCAAAAAGAGTGGTACTTCCAAAGGCAACATATATAACCGAAGCATGAGGTTGTTGATCAAGCCAACTTATACAAGAGTGATCTTCTTCCCAGAATTGTCCCAGAGATTGATCTTCAGTTACATCTCTCAGTAATGGACCAATTGGCAATAGCTTTGGTACAAACGAAAATGCTCCCGGTTCAATTTCAGGTGTGGAGTTACAAAGCCACAACTCTGTCGATTCCTGAATTTGCATGCAAAGAACAGAAGCGTCGATTATGTCTTTCCCATATGTAGAGCCAACCGTTTTAGTCCACCATAAGGATTGTGTGTCCATGGCTGGAAAACTTGGTGTTAACTGAAATGTTTCTTGTGTGATTGGCAACCCTGCACAGTGGTCATGAATCATGATGTGAAGAACCGTTATATCACAACTTTGGCTCATGAAATATGAAACAAATGTGATATATATTGTTAGCAATTACCATTAGAGTCTATGATACCATCTTCAATAAGCTTTGGTATGCTACTCTGCAAGGCTAAGAAAGATGCTGCTGCAGGACAGAACAGTACTTCTTTGATCCCAGTCTTTCTTGCAATTTCCAACGCCCATGCCATACAAACATCAGCTACTATGCAATTTACTGTGGTACCATCTTTCAATCTAACATCTTCAATCAGCTTCTCAAGCATAGCAGGCATGTTATTCAACATAGAACCAAATAGTTCTTGGAAATTATTTCTGTCTGCATCAGGTCCTAACCCGTCCGGGATTGACACCAACTTTATGGGTGCCTGTCCGGTAACGCTGGCTTCTTGATTCCCCATGGAAGTAATGACTTTGTTGTTGATGAATTCAGTGACGACAAAGATGATATTGCAACCATTCTCAACCAATTTTTGAGAGAAGATCATCATTGGGTTGACATGTCCTTGAAAAGGGGAGGGTAAAACTAGCACAGTAGATGGAACATCACTCATCTTCATGACAACTCTTTAGGTTGGAAAGTGAAATAGACAAATCAAATTTAACATGAGTTAATTCATGCAACTTGGACATACAATTTCTATAAACTTACTTCAACTTGTTGTGCACCGAGATCCTTATAAGCTTAATCATTTTGTAAATGAGTAAATCACTTCCAATCATATGTTTTTTAACCATATTTTACCAATTTTTTTTTTATTTGAGATGCTCGTGATGTGGTGGGGATGAATTTGAGAATGAGACTATAGCAGAGTTGTGAGATCACGTTTTTGGTCTTACTGGTTGGAGTGTTGTGAATTGTGATGGGAGTAGGACCACTCCATTTAATTTCATGACAGTGAGGTTGGGAATGAAAATGGATTGGTGTCACGTGAAGATCAAAGGCTGGTTTGCCGAAGGAGAAGCATAGAAGAAGGAGGAAGATCTTGAGAGAACTTCAATAAGCAAGTTAATTAAGAAAGTGGTTGAAACTTGAAAGAATAAGCATTGGCCTTTTTCGCATGCATGTATCAGTTATTAACATATCTATGGTATGATTGTTATTGACTTCTTGTATGTATGTTTCAAATCTTTTAAATATTATTCGTTAACTTTTTTCGATGTTCAAATATTATTAGCTAGTTAACTGCTAGAAAAAAATAATAATAAATTATTAGCTACTTCTAAACAAAAATGATAATGACACATTAAGTTTCTGGAGTTCAGAGTTCAGACTCAATAATCTTCTTTAATAATATTCTCGACTTCACTCAAATCTAAAAATGATGGTGAACTTATGATTGCATTATCGTCATTCATTAACAGGTAATCACTTTTTTTGTTTGGGTAGAAGACAAGAGAAATAATTATAGAATGAAATTAAAAGCAACAAGAAAAGGAAAAATAAGATTAGTATAAGCTAAAAAGAAAAAAGAAAAAATAGTCCTTTAAAGTTTATTTCTGTTAGACAATATAATTCATCACTCATAATTTATATTGGATGAAGAATAAAATATTGCGTTAAAAATTTCAAAAAATCTTAAAATAGTTAATTAGAATTTATAAAAACTTTAGCATAGTCTATTCGATTTTGTATTTTTTTGAATTGGAACTATATTGTCCAATAAATATAAAGGTTGAAGACTATTTTAAATATTTTAAAATGTGACTAAAATTTCGATTTTGAAAGTCTTAAAAACGATTTGGTATTTACTCCTAAAAAAATTTCAGTAAAGCAATTTTGATAGAGTAGTAGTAGTGGATGGTTGAAACACATCAACCTAATTGCAAGTCCTTCCCAGACGCAGCTACCTGCATTATTGACAAATCATGACTTTAATTTGTCTTTTAACAATAATATCTTCGTCCACAAGGTTGAAATGTTTGATTGTTATAGTAATAAGTAAGATATTTTTATTATTAATGAGTGTTCCTAGGGATTAACAAATTTGAATCTTAACTATGATAATGATGAGTGTGATAATGAGAAGAAGCAACATAAGAAGACAATGTCAAAGAAGAACAATGACCAGAAATAGTGACAATCACTAATACGCTCACCTCAATTACAGACGGAATTATTGATAGTCATTGGCGAAATAGAAATTGTTGAACGGTCGGTATATTTATCACAATTACCGACGGCCAAGCCACCGGTAGCCGTCAGAAAATATTTTTTATATTCATATAATTATTATTATTATTAAAGTTTTGAATTGTTGATAGTGCTTATAGTGCGACAAAATTGAAAAAAAAAATTACTTATTCATTGTAAAAAAAATCGATAACAACGGTGGAATTGAAATTTACTTAAAATATTTAGAAAAAAATTAATTTAAATTAAATTTTAGTTATATTTTGAAAAAAAATTAAAAACCAATGCCAAAATTTATATACTTTTCCAAATAATTATTTTTAGATCTTATCGTATATAAGTCTTGTTATCTTAATTCAAAAATATTATTTTAATATCAATATGTTCTTGGATTTTTTTAAAAAAAATAAAAGAATTACTGAAATGGACGCGTGCTGAAAAACTTACTATTTTGTATGCATATGTCTTATCACGTGTTAAGATAGCTCGTTTTGGACTAAAAACATATCACGATGATTCCTAGCTCGTGTTATAACAAAATCGATATATATGCCCCTATAATGGGCTAGCTAGCACCGTTATAAGAAGAATGGCCAACATGGGACTGCCTAGCTCGTATTATAACTAGAGACCACAGCGGACTTGCCTAGCCCATGTTATGGTTCGTGGCTACCCGTAACACCCTCCATTATCCCACTCTTCCACTTTTCTCTCTCTAACTTCTCTCTACCATCATTTCCTTTCCTTTCTTTTACCAATTTTCAATGAGTTCAAGTGGCGATTTTTGTTTTCCTACCCACATATCACGAGCAACCCAGGACCGATATACATATCACGGGCTACCCAAGTTCGTTTTGTGTATCATGAGGTACCCAGGTCCGTTATACATATAACGTTGTAGTCTAGTCTGTGTTGGCATCGAAAAAATAAAACTGCATCATAACACGGATTTGCCTACGTCAGTAGCGGAACCAGAAATTTTATAAAAGGAACCAAAATTAAAAATAAAATAAATTACTAAAATATAATATATAAAAAATTTAAAAATATAATTCATAAATGAAAATTAACATTCATCAACATATTTATACTTTTAGTATTTTTAATCTTATTTTACTTGATGGAATTTTATGAAATTAAAATTATCGATTATCATATTTGAATTAATTTCGAAACAATTTTTTCTCAATATTTATAACATATAATTTACTAAAATTTTATCTTTTATCTTCTTCCGACATCTTATTTTAATAAATTTTTCTCATGAAAAATATCTAAACAAATATAAAATGATAAAATTTTATTAAAACAAATTTATAATTTTATATTTTTGAAAAAAAGACCTAGAAGTGAGCAAATTTATCTAGTATATTTATATATTAATTAATACTAAGTGTACACTTATTTTACCCAATCAAATATAATCAAGTCATTTATTTCTATATCAAATAAAATATCATTTCGATATTAAATAGCATAAGCTTCTATTTTACATCAAAATGATATATTTGTCATAAAAATACATAATTTAATTAAACTTGATTGAATAAAATAAATATAAACATATCATTATTGTTTTATATAATATATTTATACTATTCTTCTATTATTATCATTAATCTAAATTCTAAAATAATAATACTATTAATAATTTTTAAAAAAAAAATTGGGGGGACATGGCCCCTTAGGCCCCTAAACTCTGCCAATGCCTACGCCGTGTTACATTCAAATCCTACAATGGGCTAGGCAGGCCCATAATAAATAATGGCCACATAAAATGGTGAATTTTCAAGCCCGAACCCATTTTTCGTAAATTGTTTATTTTTTATTTATTTAAAAAAATCCATATGTTCCCTTTAAAACATTGCAATGTATAAATTCAAACAAAAAGAGGCAGGTTTTATACCAGCAATTACACCCAATTTTGAATTTTCCATCCCTATAGCCAGCCATCTTGTCTTGTCCCAGACAGAGAGATTGGAAGATAACAAGTGATGTACCTATTAAACTACCAAGTATCAACGACATACATACATGAATATTTATGTTTATTTGAACTCAAATTTAGCATCAAAGAAATTAAAGTTTTTAGTTTTATTTTTCAATTTTTAATTTAATTTCTTAATATGAAGTTTCTAATGTTTTGTATGTAAAAAAAAATAATAGAAAAAAATATTAATTATCTATATTATATATACAAATAAATCGTTTTAATCTTACATAAATATATAAACATTACCATATCACAAATTCACCTATAAAAAGAACATTTTAATGTTTTATTTTTTTTGTGACTTTGGACAATAACATTTTAATGGTTGATATCTATATAAAACAAACTATCAATTACTCTCAACATCATGGAGCCGTTACCCTGGTCACTGGCCCAATAGGCCAATACCGTCCTGCCAAATCATGAATCTTCTTGAATCAAAATCATCATGCATTTGTCAATTTGTCTCAATGTCATCATGACTATGGTCATTTCATTATTTACCAAAATTTTTCTCAAAGAGAAACGGCATTATATATGTTAATTTTGTGTATATAATTTTGTGTATATATATATATAATTTATTAATAGATTAGGCTCACAGAAAACACTAAATTAATTGTAAACCTTACTCATGTCTCATTTATCATTCATTCTCCCAAGTCCCATCACTCTCAATTATTATTCTCAAACTAAATAGAGTAAAAAATAACCACGAAAGTCTATATACAAATTCCTTACCCTCTCCCTCTATAAATACATAAAGCATCAAGTTCATTTAAACAGAGCAAAAAATAAAATTAAAACTTAGGTGTAAAATAATCATCATTATCAAGATGATGAACACTCCAACAGTGCTAGTTCTACCATTTCCAGCTCAAGGGCATGTAAACCCCATGATGAGCCTTTCACACAAGCTAGTTGAACATGGATGCAACATCATCTTTGTCAACTCAGATTTCAGCCATAAGAGAGTAGTGAGACCCATGGAGAACAATGACAAGAATAATGATTCATCTTCTTCTTCACCAATAAAATTGGTGTCAATTCCAGATGGGTTGGGACCTGAACATGACAGAGTCAATTTGGGAGAGTTATGTGTTTCAATATTGAACACCATGCCATCAAAGCTTGAGAAGCTTATAGAAGAAATTCAATTGAATGAGGGCATAAAAGTAATTTGTGTTGTTGCTGACGTGTTTATGGGTTGGGGTTTGGAAGTTGCAAGAAAAGTGGGAATCAAAGGAGCATACTTTTGGCCTGCGGCAGCATCTATGTTTGGATTGCAGCATAACTCTCCCAAGCTTATTGCTGATAGAATCTTAGATTCTGATGGTAATTATTTAATTAATATTATCACATTTACCTTGATTTGTTTATTTGATTCAACTTCTTATCTTTTATTTTCTGAGTGATGCTATTGTTTTTTTTTTTTTCAATCAATTCTAATCAAATTAGTTCGAATTCAACAAAAGTTATTTTTGTTACTAATATGTATTTCCACTCAACTACACATCAAATCTTATTGTCTAATTTTTTTAGACTTGGTTAACAAATCAGACTTATATGTTGGCTCATAAACTTTTCTTTGATATTGGTGAGTTGCAGTAATATTAGAGAGTTGCACTTCATATCACATTATTCTCTTCTCCAGATTTGGGTTAATTTTTTACCATAAAAACATTGTTTTATATACTTAAAAGTTAAAAATTATATATTTATGTATATTTATACATATGAATTTATATATTTTTTAAAAAAAATCTAAGTATACACACATTCATACATCTATTAATGTATTTTTATATCTAATATGCTCACATAACAAGTACATAAATAATAAAGTTTAGCATAAAAATTTTGACCACAAAAATAATGAAATTTAATAAAAAAAATTAAATTATAATAAAAAGAATAAAAGTTTTTTTAGATGAATGCATGAGTATGTGTATATGTGGTATTTTTTTTAATAAATAATTAATTGTTTGAATAATCAATAATCTAGTATTAGAAATATTTGGTTCTATGGTTTTTCATGTTGATGTACTTGGGATCAACTCATGTAGTTCATGATCTTGATCCCATCTCCGGTTAATGTGTAAAGAGATTGATCCATAACAATTATTGGAGAAGTGGAAACTAAAACAATTTGACTTCTAAGTTATTACGTTTTCAAATTGTATATGGCATCTCCAATTTAAAAAACAATGAATAATATATATATATATTTTTTTTTTGTCTATAATAATATATTCTTTGACACAAATAAAGTGGCCGTAATTCTTGAAAGGAAAACTCTACGGAGTTAATCTTCTGGATGAATAATAGCGAATCAAAATTTAAAAAAAAATAAAGGATTAAAATAAATGTATAATTTTATATAATTATTTTTTATTTTTTTAATAATTACTTTTATTAATTTTGAATAATCACTTATTTATTTTTATTGATCGCTGAAATATTGGTTTCCTACTTGTAAAACTTATTTATTTCTATTAATCACTTTTATCTTTTCTTCTTTTTCGTTGTTTTTCTTTTCAACTTTTTTTACCATTGCAGGGTCACCAACCTCAACAACAAAGTCCTTTTGGTTATCCTCTTATCTTCCAGCAATGGACATCAAAGTCATGTGGTGGCTAAATATGCTTGACCCTTTAATTGGAAAGAGATTATTTAAGTATGTGCTTCACTCCCTCAAAGATTCAGATGTAACTGACTGGTGGCTATGCAATAGTACCTATGAACTTGAACCTCAAGCATTTTCTTTTGTCCCTAAGTTATTGCCAATAGGTCCATTATTGAGAATCCATCATAATAATAATCATAATCAAATTGCAAGATCATTGGGACAATTTTGGGAAGAAGATTTGTCCTGCATGAGTTGGCTTGATCAACAACCACATGGTTCTGTTTTGTATGTAGCATTTGGTAGTATCACTCTTTTCGACCAAAAACAACTTACTGAGTTAGCTTTTGGACTCGAGCTTACAGACAAACCATTCCTTTGGGTTATGCGTCAAGATTACAACGGCGGCGGCAATAAGGTGTCTCTTCCCAATGAATTTAAGGGTAATAAAGGTAAAATAGTTGGATGGGCTCCTCAACAAAGGGTGCTAAGCCACCCTGCCATAGCTTGCTTTGTTAGTCATTGTGGTTGGAATTCTACTATAGAAAGTTTGACCAATGGAGTTCCATTCTTGTGTTGGCCGTATTTTGCTGACCAATTTTTCAATAAAAGGTACATTTGTGATGTGTTGAAGGTTGGATTGGGATTTGATTCAAATGAAAATGGATTAATCTCGCGTGGCGAGATAAAATCCAAAGTGGATCAAGTGCTTCGTGATGAGAACATAGCTTCAAGGTCTCATAAGGTGATGGAGAAGTTGAAGCACAACATAGGGGAAACAAGTAGTTCTTCAAGGAACTTAAACAGGTTTCTTACTTGGTTGAAAGAATAATTAAGGAATGCCCTTTAGTCTATTTGGTTAAAATAGAGAATGGATTGTTTACTTAAGAACAAATAAAAATTAGGAATTAAAAAAACAGAGCTTTTATGTTGTGTTGTTATGTCACATTCTTAATGATTTGTGGATTTAGATATTATATTGGTATATCGAATAAGTTATTTGTGTATGTGAAATTCTACTTGGAGTAATAGAATAAACAGGTTTATGTTTATTATAAAAAGTTTTACAATAAAACTTTATTAAAGAATTAGACACAAAGCAGAAGAAAGTAATCAATAAAGTGATTAGTTCAATAATTTATTTATTAACTGACATCAATAATTTAGTGTGAGAGTTAAGGTTTCTTTGATGTTTATCACTTTCTTCATCTTCTTCCATTTCAATGCTACATTCCTTCAATTTCCCTCTATTCCGATTACCATTCAGTTTGGATTTTCACTTCCATTTTTCTTTTTGGGAGCACATTATTTCTGTGAAGATTCTTCTTTAATGTTTAGAGTAAAAAAGATAAAAATAGGTGAAGGAGACCAAACCAATTTTAGCCAGAAATTGTTGGTGCCCTGTGACTATCTATCGGGTCATCAGTATCAATTGTGATTCAGTCTCGCTATTTCTACACTCTTTTATTAAATATTAAATTGACACTCTTTTAAAAATATGGTAACTGCTTGTTTGTTAATTGCATTTAATCTATTTTGAATATTAAAATATATAATTAATTAATAATAACAGTATTTTTATACGAATGTAAAATGAATATTTATTAAAAAAATGTGTGAATAGCATTATTTATTATGATTTGTAATAAGACGCTCACGAGCACATTGCATTTCATTTTGGGTAAATTATATCAAGTTATTTAAATTGGTTCCCAAAAGATTTTATTAGTCATATTAGTTCATGAAAGATATAATTTTTAATTAAATTGGTCTTTCTACCAATGACACGTCATTTTTAAATGTCATATGGTATGAAATGATTGGATGAGGTGTCATCCCTCAATCAATTATTTTGTAACACATATCATTTAATTGGTAGAAGAATCAATTTGACTAAGAATTACATCTTTCAGAACTAATATGACTAATAAAAATTTTTTGAGAACCAACCCGACATTGATTATATAGAAACTAGTATTTTTTTTTTTTTTGTGACATATGAAACTAATATTGTTTGAATGTTTTCTACTTATTTTGTGATTTTTTATTTTTTGTTGGCGATGAAGTATGATTACAATGGTGTTCTTTCCATTTCTGTGCCTTTTTTTTCTTTTTTCTTGTTAAATGTTTCTTTTGAGAATTACATGGTGGTGGTTGATAAGCCTTTGGATTAGTTTGGGACAAGGATATCAATGTCATCTCACAACTTATTAATATTTTTTTTAACATTTGATGTTGATAGGGAAATGATGTATAAACCTAATTAAAAATATATATATAAAGACCTAATTAAAAATTTTGTGACACTATAAAAATTAATGGAGCAATTAATGTTAAAATTATTTGTAATTACAATAATGATTTTAAAAAATTAGTTTTTTATAAATTAGATGTATTTAATCAATTCATCGATTAATCCAATTTTTCACAATTCGGTTTTTTAATAAAACCGAATCAATTTATAGACCAATTTTTAATTATTTTGACCAAA
Organism: Stylosanthes scabra; assembly: GCA_036250425.1. NCBI lineage: Eukaryota > Viridiplantae > Streptophyta > Magnoliopsida > Fabales > Fabaceae > Stylosanthes > Stylosanthes scabra. The sequence goes on along the minus strand of JASCZI010242246.1, from coordinate 13,488 downwards.
TCAGTCGATTTTCAAAACACGGATTAATAGACATAAAATAACTCATAAAACCTGAAAAAAAATTTTAAATAAATAAAATTTAATCGATATTTACTAAAATTTATTGTTGTAAGATTAATTTTTATTTTTCATTGTATTACCAGTACCAACCTAAGGCGGTACTGGGTTCATTCCAATACCGCCTAAAGTCGGTACTGGCCTAAAAAAATTTCAAATATTTTAAATCAATATCAGCCTATCATGGACCGATACTGCCTTGATACCAATACCGGCCTATCATGGGCCGGTTTACACCAATTCAAAGCACTCACGTTTTTTTTAATTTTCAAGAACACTTCTCCACTTTGTTTTACGATTTTCAAGAAGTCATTGAGTACTGGTGTGTTATAAATGATAACCTATTCCAAGTTCACAGATTGTAATTAAAATTTTAGAAATGTAAGATTTTATTTAATTCTTTTACTTTACATTATTAAATAATTATTGCTGGAATTTTTTTTAATAATAATAAATTTAGTTTAATTTTAACTCATTATTTTTCATGAGTACTTTAATATCTTGGGGTGAGTACTCTTTATGCATAAATAATAATTGAAAAATAAAAATTATAAATACCCATTACATTCATTTAAAATTTTTTTTCTTTAATTATTTTGATTGGGTATGTAATTGAGAAAGTAGAATTAACTAATAAAAAACATGTTGCCAAAAATGACACAGTTCATTTATTTCTTTTGAAAGAAACTAAGTAGGTTGATTTCTTCCTAACATATTTTCCCAATATATCTCATCATAAAATAAATAATAAATAAAACACTGGAACATTCAATTAGAATTAAGAGATATTGAAATAAATGCAGTACCGGTACATCTAGGAGCGGTACTGCAATGAACTCAATACTGGCCTATTCTAGTACCGCCTTAGGTCGGTACTGGGCTATTTAAAAAAAAAAAAAAAAAAAAAAACCAGTACCGACTTTAGGCGGTACTGGAATGAACCCAATACCGCCTTAGGCCGGTACTGGTAATACAATATAAAATGATACATAATCTTAGGAGAATGGATTTTGATAAATAATAATTAAATTTTATTTATTTAAAATTGTTTTCCAATAAAACCTATCCCATATCATAATTGCTCAAAATAAGATTTTAGTTCTAATGTACTGTATAAAACAATATTTTATATAGTTGTTCAATCACGTTGTTTTCTTATAACTATTCTTAAAATAATTGTTTAAGAAAAAAATCTAAAGAAGATAGATAGAGCGAGTGTATTCACCTCACATTCCTTGGAAAATATCAAATTCTCTGTCTAGCATAGACCAAGAAATATATAACTAAAACCACAATAATAAATAAATAAATAAATAGGAGAACAATCAATCAAACTCATTGGAACTCAATCATCATAATGAGCACCCCAACAGTGCTAGTGCTACCATCTCCAACTCAAGGGCATGTAATCCCCATGATGAGCCTTTCACACAAGCTAGTTGAACATGGATGCAACATCATCTTTGTCAACTCAGATTTCAACCATGAGAGGGTAGTGACATCCATGGAGAACATCAACAATAATGATTCATCATCATTATATTCTTCACCAATCAAATTGGTGTCAATTCCAGATGGGTTGGGACCTGAACATGACAGAGTCAATTTTGGAGAGTTATGTGATTCCATGTTGAGCACAATGCCATCAGAACTTGAGAAGCTCATAGAAGACATGCACATGAAAGAGGGCATCAAAGTAACTTGCATTGTTGCTGATGTGTATATGGGTTGGGCTTTAAAAGTTGCAAACAAACTGGGAATCAAAGGTGCTTTCTTTTGTCCTACTTCAGCATCTGTGTTTGTCTTGCAATACAATGCCCCCAACCTTGTTGCTGATGGCATCTTAGACTCTGATGGTAATGTAATAATATTAATAGTTAATTACACGGTTAGTGTCTATAATTTTATTAAATTTTTAATTAAGTGCTTATATTTTTTTATTTTAATTAAGTCTTTATATGTTATTTAATTTTTTAATTAGGTCCTTATCTAAATAAAAATGCTAAATTTAATGGAATATTCAGCTATACAAAAGAATATTTTGCTACATAAATCCTCAACAAATAGAAAATATTTTTTTCTTGTGTAGTAAAATATTCGGTTAAACTATACGAACGAACAGATTAATTTAACCTAATATTAATTATCACATCTCACAACTAAATTATTTAATATAACACATGTGAATATATCTAGTTTTGAATTGTAGGATTTCCAATCTCAGAATCAGAAAAACCATTGTGGTTGTCCTCAAGCATTCCTGGTATGGACATTGAATCTTGTTGGTGGCTAAGACTCTTTGACCCTTTAGTTGAAAAGAGAATGTTCAAATATGCAATTCACTGCATAAGTCATTCAAATTTGACTGAGTGGTGTCTTTGTAACAGCACACAAGAACTTGAACCTGAAGCATTTACCTTAGCACCAAAGTTATTAACCCCAATAGGTCCATTATTGCCAACTACAACATCATCATTAGGACAATTCTGGAAACAAGACATGTCTTGCATGACTTGGCTAGATCAACAACCTCACTGTTCTGTAGTTTATGTTGCCTTTGGTAGTCACACTCTCTTTGACCAAAGACAGTTCATAGAACTCGCACTTGGACTCGAACTCACGAATAGACCGTTTCTTTGGGTGGTTCGTCGAGATCCCAATTGCACCAATTACGTGTCTCTCCCTTCCGAATTCGAGGGTTGTAAGGGTAAGATAATTGGATGGGCACCTCAAAAGATGGTACTAAGTCACCCTGCGATTGCTTGCTTTGTAAGTCATTGCGGTTGGAATTCTACCTTAGAGGCTTTTTGTAATGGGGTGCCTTTAATGTGTTGGCCATATTTTGGTGACCAGTTTTCCAACAAGAGCTATGTTTGTGATGGATTGAAGGTTGGAATGGGATTTGATTCGGATGAAAATGGATTAGTCTCACGTGGAGAGATAAAAGCGAAAGTGGATCAGTTGATTAGTGATGAGGACACAAGATCAAGGTCTCAAAAGCTGATGGAGAAGCTAAAGCACAGCATGGAAGAAGGAAGTACTTCTTCAAAGAACTTAAGCAAGTTCGTTACTTGGTTGAAAGAATAATTATGATCATGAGTATGAGCATTAATTTGAAGTTTTTCTTTCAAATTCTTGGCACCTAGTTTGAAACCACATCCTTCCCTGTGTCTTTACATTATTAAACATTAAATATATTTTTTAATATTTTCTAAACTCAACTTTTATCTATCCCAGATTTGTTAACCGTGTTTGGAGAAAGATGGGTAGAAAATGATATTTGCTTAGAAGGTTTAGTCGGCTTGCGGGCGTGCGGCTTTGAATTGCTTAAGAAGTATCACATCGGCGGGACAATAGAGGAAATAGGCAATGCTTCTGTATAAAAGAAAAAACGGAAGCCAGGTTTAAGCATACCTTTCTCGGCCTTTTGGCTAAGATCAAGTGTAGTATCTGTTCTTATCAGTTTAATATCTGATATGTGGGTCATCGGCCCACACGATATTAAATTTATTTTTTGAGGGGGATGGGTCATCACAGTAGCTTGCTACTGGGCCCGTCGCGCGTCGCCTAGGCCTTACACTACCGCCTGGGCCTGGCGTACCCCACCAAAATAGTTAAAAGGTTGTTTTGGCCTTTGGGCTCTCTCTTAACAGAAAAAAGGGTTTTTTTGTGGGTTAGTGTGATGCGTTTATTTGTTGTGTCAGCCATATATATATATAGGTGAGTTATGGGTTCTTTAAGCAAGTTCCCATGCGGAATTAAGATTTGGAAGAGAGGAGCAGGTTAACTTTTGTGACCAAACTTGTTGAATACATTGTTATTTACCACACAGTTTTGTTATCCCAAGCAAAGCCAAAGAAAGAATTCTAGTGTATGACCAATTCACATATTTCTTTGCCAACCAGAGATAAGTGTATGACCTCACACCAAGAACGATTTTATCCAAATACTGTTGATGGTAGGATTGAATGAAAGGGACAAGGGTTCCTAGAGAGATAGTAATTTCGCTCTTCCCAAGGATGCTTACAGGTCTAGTCTAATAGGCTTAAGGGGAAATTTCATCAGCAACTTTTGCAGCGGCACAGCCTTCTAATAGAATCTTCTCCGAAGTTGGTAAAGCCTTCTAATTTATTCAATTACTAGTCCCTTGGGATTCAATGAAACTACGAAAGCAACGTCTAGGAAAGGAGTGAAAAATCAGACTTTGTTCGAGCTAATAAACCCGTCTTTTCAGTACCTTCTGATAGAGATCCTGCTAAAATAGCTATATGGATTTCAGGTATTTTTCTGGCTGTTGCAATTACTACTATTAAAGTAGTGATTCAAAATAGTCAATAGTCTTAGTCAAGGGGTGACTCCATATGTTAATATTGATGGATATTTTAATAATATTGCTTCCGGCATCCAAGTGTTGAAGAACCAAAGAGATTGCCCTAGATTTCCAATATTTCAAAAAAATCCATCTCGGAGCTCCTCATAGACTTTGCAAATGCTCTTCCAAACATAAGAGATTTTACTCGTAGGATTACTTGCTGGACAAAAAGAGCCTTTAAGATACTTTGCCTTCATTATTGTCACCCAAATCTTGTCGTGATTATGAAGCAAATTCCAAACCAGTTTACCCAATAGCGCTATATTGATGCACCGGGTACTTCTCACGCCCAATCCCCCAAACTTCCTTGGAGTAATCACTTTTTTCCAATTAATCATGTTAAAAGCACGCCCTTCAGAATTACCTTTCCAAAGAAAAGTCTAATAATAGAATCAATCTTGGAACAAACAAGCTTAGGAAAGAGAGACACCTGCATATGATAGGTAGGGATAGAAGAAGCTACTGATTTGATAAGACACAATCTGCCAGCTTTGTTCAGATTCTGCCCTTCCAACCTGCCAATCTAGAACGAACCTTGTCAATAATTCTTTGAAACTCTGATCTACTTGATCTAGGGTGCCCAATGTTAATCCCTAAATATTTCCCCAGGTCCTGAGTGAAGCGAATATTGGAGATACCAGTGAACATTTCTTTTCTAGATCTGGAGATATTAAGAGAACATAAGGCTTTAGACTTAGCAGTATTAATCTTCATACCAGATGCCTTGCAAAAAGAGTCAAGCACAGAGAGAACCAGGTAAACTTGGGACTTCTTTGCCTTGCAAAAGAGAAGCAAATCATTGGCAAACATCAAGTGGAAGATTCTAGGTCCACCCCTACAGACAGCAATCGGTTCCCAAGAATGATTTTCAACATGATGATTAATCAAACAGGCTAACCGTTCCATGCACAGCACAAACAAATACGGGGACAAGGGATCACCCTGTCTAATACCTCTGGCAGGATTAAAGATATCCAATTTGTCACCATTCCAAAGAATTGAAAGAGATGAGGATTGGACACAGTTCATAATAAGCTTTGTAGTTACCTGAGGAAATCCGAAAAGCATAAGGGTTTCCTCAAGAAAGCGCCAATCCACCCTATCATAAGCTTTTTCCAAGTCAATCTTGAATCCCAAAACACCTTTCCTAGATTTAGTATGTTTCATGAAGTGCAGAATCTCTTGTGCCACAATGATATCATCCGGCGCTCCTCTGCCAGGGATAAAACCTCCCTGTAAAGGTCCAATGAGATCATTCAAAAAAGGTCTCAGTCTGTTCACTAGAACCTTTGTAATGATCTTGTACAGGATGTTGCAAAGATTGATAGGACGAAATTCTCGCATATGGGTTGGAGAATCTACCTTGGGAATCAAGACAATCAGTGTTTCAAGAATAAAAGGATTGAGAGGATAACCATTAAAAGCACTCTTAACCACTTGCCACACATCATGACCAACGATATGCCAATATTCCTTATAGAAAATAGCCTGAAAATCATCCGGTCCGGGTGCTTTGAGAGAATTCATATGGCGGACTGCTTGTTCAACCTCTCCCAAAATAACAAGCTTTGTGAGCTCGAAACATGCCTCATTGTGAAGAGTTGGATTAGAAATATCCCTGAGACTGTTCATAAATGTATCTTCAGTTGTGCAAAACAAATCTTGAAAGTAGAATCTTGCTTCCATTTTTAGAGTTTCAGAATCCGTTGACCAAGAGCCATCTTTAAGGAATAAACCATGTATCTTGTTGGCCTTTCTTCTAATCACAGTTTGCAAGTGAAAAAACAGAGTGTCGCGGTCCCCAAAGCACACACAATTCTCTCGGGACTTTTGATACCACAGAAATTCTTCCTGGAAAAGAACTCTGTTGTAGTCTTCTAAAAGGTGTTGTTCCTCATCTTTGAGCGAGATTGATTTGCTAGCATCAATTAGCTGTTGCACAGTTGCAAGGTTTCTTTCCAATTCCCTTTTCCTAATAAATATATTTCCAAAAACTTTTGAATTAAAGTTCTTGGAGTCATGTTGAACCTGATTAAGTGAATTAACCACATTTGGAGAACCTTTGGCCCAAGAAGATTTGACAAGCTCGTGATAGTCAGGATGAGACATCCAAGCTGCAAGGAAACGAAAGGGCCTAGATCCCTTAGATTTTTGTAAACCAAAACAGCGAAGCAGAAGCGGGCAATGATCCGAATGCATTCGATTTAGAACTTCAACAAATGCCTCCGGAAAAAGAAATCGCCAATCTTCATTAATTACACATCTATCAAGCTTTTTAACAATATCCCGGTTACCCTAAATTTTTCTGTACCAAGTGAACTTTCTTCCAGTGCTCCCCATGTTAAAAAGATCACAATTATCCAGCACCTGTTCAAAATTCAAAGATTTAGCTGCATAATAGTTACCACCCCTAACCTCATCAGAAAACAAAATCTCATTGAAATCACCAATTACCATCCACGGACCAGAAATACCGGGAGCAATAGAAGCAAGATGATCCCAAAGTCTGACCCGATAAGAAGCAGAAGGTTTGCCATAGACAGCACTACAAAACCACTGAAGATTCTTCCATCTAAAATCAAGAATGATGCACTGATCAAAGCAGCTAACAATCGAACATTTTAACTTTGTATCACTTACCAGCACCCAAATCCCACCAGAATAACCTGAAGCCTCAACTATACCAGCAGCTTTAAAACCCATCAAATTCCAAAAATTCTCAACATTTTTAAATTGAATGTGTGTTTCCAGAACAATAAAGATCGCAGGATGATACCTTCTAATCAACTCTTTACAATGAACTTATGCCATCATGTTAGAGGCACCTCTAATATTCCAAGATAACATATTTAAATTGTTTAAATCCATTAAAACCTGATAAAGTGAAGAGAGTACCCATTCAAGCTTGAGTTTGATCTTGCACTTGAGCATAGCATGGAACTTTTTCATTTGAATCCACTGTCGCCGGCTCCGACATTCCATTGGAAGTCTTTAGGGGATGAGAAAGCATTCCTGTATGATTTGAAGACGTTGCTGTTGATTGGTTCGAAATAGCTGCTGTTGAAGGAGGCGACGTTGAATTAGGTGGCTCGGAACCCTTGTTATTGTTCTGAATAATTATAATTATGAGTATTAATTTGTATAAATTCGTACGTTAAAGGAAATTTGAATTTTATCTTTCAAATTCTTGGCACCTAGTTTGAAACCACATCCATCCCTTTGTCTTTATTATTAAACATTAAATATATTTTTTTATTTTTCTATGTATTATTAAATTCATTGCTAAAATAATATCAGCCCTTTTATGCCAAATACTTAAACTAGAAATGGTTCCACACAACATGACAGCATAGCAGCCTAATAGGTCCGGTTGTGGTGATGTAGACCTTATACTGCAAAATTTTGCTTATTTTTATTTATATAGATGAAGATAAGTTGAAAACTTTTTTTTTATATTGTTTATATCTGAATCAACATATATAGAGGATAATTGTTTATTTTATTTGAAGCAATAATGTGTGAGGATCATGCAATGGACAATAGCACCAGTTCAATAAGTCTCCATAGTAGTCATGTTTCAGTTTCATCATTTGATTAGGTTTAGAAGGGGACCAACATAGAGAGCTCTGACCACATTCAACACAATAATTAATCAACTTTGAATAAAATATTTAATTCTTGTTTTTTCTTTTTATTTCTTTTAACTTATGTGCATGCATGGATTCACATATTTTATGTATTATTATGTACTATATATTTTCCATGGAAATGACATTTTCTGTCTTCTAATGGTCTAAGCAAACTACAAGAACATATGTCACAACAATAATAAGGTACTTTAAATGCTCATTACTCAACCAATAAAGATTATTTTAGGGAAAACTAACTAAGATGGGAAGGCCTCATGTTCTTGTTGTACCTTACCCAGAACAAGGTCATGTGATTCCACTAATGGAACTTTCATTGTGCTTAGTGAAACAAGGCATCAGAGTAACATTTGTTAACACTAAACATAACCATGAGAGGATCATGAGTGCATTCCTAGAAGGGAATAATAATAATAATGATGATGATGCATTGATATCTCAAATGAATCTTGTGTGGATACCTGATGGATTTGGATCTGAAGAAGAGAGGAAGATGCCGGGGAAGTCGTCCGAAGCGGTGTTGAAGGCTATGCCGGAGAAAGTTGAGAAGCTAATTGATGCCATCAATAATGGATCATTGTATGAAGAGAAGCTTAGTTGTGTGCTGGCTGATCAGAGCGTTGGCTGGGCTCTTGGCCTTGCCGTAAAGAAGGGGATTCGATCGGCGGCGTTCTGTCCTGCGGCCGCGGCACAGTTGGTGTTGGGATTGAGCATCCCAAAGTTGATTGAGAGTGGCTTCATCGACGACGAAGGTGAGTTCATATTTTCTTGTACACCTAAAGGATTACACATATAATTATTGATTGCTAAATACTTTAACAATATTTACAACTAATCTTTTATTTATGTACTTTCATTGAAAATCTGACATGGATTTTAGCTTGTTATCCTTGGGTTAGCACCTTATCTTGGCAAAATCCAAATTGAGTCAAAGTAAATAATCCAACCAAAATTGGTTAAATTAATAAAAGTTGCACCTATTAATTATAGATTTTTTACTGAAATGATAGCTTAAGGAGTCTTGTTTATGTAACATTCCATGTCATATTCAAAAGAGATTACTAGTTCAGCATATCCAATAACGTTGCTTGTTAAGCAAATCTTCGGTTACTAGTTACAAAAAAGCATAATACTCACTTGAAAGGTGCAAAATTACTGTTTTAACTATCAGTCTCTGTACCAATTTGATTGGTGGTTAGCTCATCAGTCCGATTAAACAAATGTTAGGGGTTTGAATCCCGTCCTGTGCATCCAGCAATCTATTGGCCAGCAGCAAACCCTTCAGGTCTGTGGTGAATTAGTCTTTAGTTTGTCGGGTTGGGAATACCATAGATTAAAAAAAAAAAAAAAAAAAAAAACTATCAATGGCATAACTTCTGAAATGACATGAATCTAAACTGTCATTAACTCTTTGCTTATGTATTTCTCTACATTATAACAATCCACCATCCAGGAACTCCATTGCAAAATCAAATCATTCAGCTATCACCATTGATGCCAGCTGTAAGCACCGAAAACCTCGTCTGGCTTCGAGCGGGGAGCGCGGCTGCCCGGAAGCACATTTTCCAACTCATGGTGAGAAACATTGAGTCTATGCAGAAAACTGAATGGATTCTTTGCAATTCAGCTTATGATCTTGAGCCTGCAGCATTTTCTCTGGCTCCAAAACTCACACCAATAGGGCCAATCCTTTCATCAAACCATAATGAGATTAACCACTCTGCAGGCCATTTCTGGTCACAAGACCAGGAATGTTTGAAATGGTTGGATCAACAATCACCATGTTCAGTTATATATGTTGCATTCGGAAGCATCACAGCTTTTAGGCCTCTACAATTCCAAGAACTCTGTTTGGGACTCGAATCGTCGAATAGGCCTTTCCTATGGGCTCTGCAGCCAGATATCAAAGGAGGAATGCAAAATCAGTATCCAGAAGGGTTTGAAGGAAGGGTAAGAAATAGCGGTAGGATGGTCGGTTGGGCGCCGCAACAGAAAATTCTAAGTCATTCTTCGGTTGCTTGCTTCATAAGTCACTGTGGTTGGAACTCCACAATGGAAAGTGTAAGCAATGGGGTACCAATCTTATGTTGGCCTCAATTTGCTGATCAATTCCTGAATAGGAGTTATGTTTGTGATGTTTGGAAGGTTGGAATTGGAGTGGAACGAGATGAAAGTGACATAATCACAAGAGGGGAAATCAGAGAGAAAATTGAGAAGCTTTTGAATGATGAAGACTTGAAATCAAGAGTTGCAAGTTTCAAGAAGAAAGTTCAACTTGGCACTAAACAAGGTGGTTTGTCTAAAAGTAATCTAGATAGATTTATCAAGTGGATCAAAACGTGAATTAGAAACAATATAAGAGCATTAGCCGCTGTAATTGCTTCTTTCAACAAGTATGTTGTATCAAGTTTTCTGCTTATTTGTGCAAAAATTATATTTTCTTGCGAAAATGAAGATGTCGAATATAATTTTCTAGTGAAATACTTAAAACTGCTTTAGTCGTCATCTATTTATCTATTTATAATGGATTATGATATTTGCACTAAAATCACCTATCGAAAT
>JASCZI010242245.1:24539-34773 GCA_036250425.1 Stylosanthes scabra | reverse complement strand
TTAGGTTTGGCTTAGCTTTGATTGCATTATTTCAGATTTGAATGTGTTCTTGTCATTTCGGTGGAGTTTAGCTTTGTATTTGTGTAGAGTTTAGCTTTATATTTCGATGGAGTTTGTGAGATATTGATTTAATGTGTTGCTGTCATTTTCTTATTATTTCGGTGGACTCTAGCTTTGTATTTGTGTACATTTTAGCGTTATATTTCGGTGGAGTTTGTGAGATATTAATTTAACATGTTGCTGTCGTTTTCTTATTATTTCGGTGGAGTTTAGTAACACATTTGTGTACAGTTTAGCTTTATATTTTGGTGGAGTATAGCTTTATATTTGTGTACATTTTACAGCAACAACAGCAGCAGCAGCAACAACAACAACAACGACGACGACGACAGCAGCAACAACAACAACAACAATGACTAAGAAAAAATTACAGATATGAAAGAACAAGAAAAAGAAGACGAAAAAGAAGAAGTTGCAGACATGAAGAAAGAAGAAGAAGAAACCAACGACGACGATGACGACGGTGAAGAAGACGACGACGACAAAGAAAGAGGAGTAGGAAGAAAACGACGACGGCGATGGGGGAGGAAGAAGAAGACGACAACGGAAGAGGAAGAAGACAACGAAAGTGCTGGTGGTGCTGTGATTGGAAAGAGCGCGTGTGCACGCGCTTGGGGGTGAGAGTGATGGTGTGATTGATAATTTACTTGGTTAACCACTTGGTTAGTCAAAACCACTTGTTCAAATAACATGATTGTATTTTAAATTTGAATTTGAAATCCTAAAAAAATATTAGAGACTTGTCGTTCAAAAAAATCAAACGTCAACTTAGACGAATCGTAATATTATTTTAAATTTTAATTTAATGTTATTTTAAATTTGTATTTATTTGGAATGATCTCTTATTAATAGGAGTGATATCACGTAGCATCTAGGGTATTGCCTGCGCGTTGCGTGAAGTATTAAATCGATATACTTATCTAATTCAATTTCGTTTTTTATCATATTTTTTGATGTACTAAATATTAAATGTTAATAATAATTTTTTTTCAAATTTTTATTTCCTTCCAATTTTAATAATAAAATTATTTCCTAAATTTTTATCTTCTATTTTATAAATTAAATATTTCAAAATTTATAAGTCTTATTTTTATTCTAGAATATTATCCTTTTTTAAATTCTAATTATTCAAAATTTATATTTGAAATTAAAAAAATATTAATGATAAAATTTCTTTTTAAATTTTTATCTTAATTCATTTAAATTGAATTATCTCTTTCTTTTTATTTTCTTAGAACCAAAATTTAAATTTTCTTGACATTGTATTTACTAATGTGACTAATGTTATAATATCCAATAATAACAAACAGAATTCTCGCCATGAGGACGCACGTCACCGCCGCCGCTGCAAAAACTAAACTAACATCGACCTCTTCGGTGCATAGAAAACGAAATTCAAAGACGACTCCTTGTGGCTCTCACTTAACTGAGCAACTGCTTTTTGTTTTCTTCTTAATCCTACATTTTGATAGTTCAAATGAAATAAAATGCACCTTAGTTCCAAAAGGGCTATTGTAGTTGAATGCCAAAAACAATATATGAACAAAGATAAAATAGGTTAGCTTATTGTGATGATCTCAGAAGAATGTAACAAAATCAAACAGGGAAACTAAAAAATAAAAAAATAATTAAATAAACTTCAATAATTAACAAACCTTAGGCATCATACATAAAATAAGGTAGTCTTGTTGTATTTTTTCGAGATTTCAAATTCAAGATCACGTGGAGAGACCTGAGAAAAAAAAAATTAGAAAAGTTGGAAGAGGTGATGAATGGGAGCTGTGTGTTTGTGTTCTTCGTATTTCATTCTACATATATTTATAGTCATCAGATTAAGGGTTTAGAGTAAAGAATGAAAAATAAATTTGAGTGTCTATAATTAACTGTTTCGGAATTCAAAATATTTTAACTAAGGAAATTTTGAATAATTTAATTTAATTTTGAATAGCACCAAAATCATATCAGATTTGTGTTCCTTATTTTTAGGAGTAACGTTACTCATTCAATTAATAGAAATGACATCATGCAGCATCTCATAGCCACTCAGATTATTACATTTGTCGCGATTCTATGCACTGGGACATATTAATAGGAGAGGACTGCCAATTGGTGAGCACGCTAGAACCTTATTCTTTTAATATATATTAATTAATAATTAATAATTAATAGAAAGATAGATTTTAGATTTTTGTCAAGTGTCATGAGATTCAAGGGTTTTAAGAGTAAATGATATTATAAGCATAAATCTAAACCACAGAAGGTTAGTTGATTTCTCATCCTAATATTTACCTATTGAAAAACTACTAAATCTATCCACGAATGTTCATGACGCCGACAAATCTACCCATAAAAGAAAAAAATAACTTTATACCTACTGTTCGTACCCAATTCCTAGGCCCAAAAGAATAGGCCCCTCCGTTGTGCCGTTTTTGTAAAACCATCTCAACAAATGGCTCAGAAAGGTAGTTAGCCCACTCAGCCCATATGTAGGCAACACGTCCGACCTGTATAGGACAAGTCGAGTATCACCGACTTGCGGTGCAGACGAGCTCATAATGGGCAGAGTATTGGGCTCAAGACATTGGCAGGCTTGGGGGCACTCTGGACCAGCTTATTAGGAAGAGCCAATCCGACCCAGCCAGAGGCCCGACCCGACGTGCCCTCCACGAAAGGGATGTGGCACGTTCTCTCCTTTGCAACAGCATGGGAAACGTGCTCCCATGCACTACTCCGAAATCCCAGGACGTGCACTTCCCCACCATCAACAATACAGGTACACTCGTGCCTATAAATACCCCATGGGTACACAGGTTTGGGGACACTGAACACAATACTTCTACTATACTTAAACTCTGTTTACACCCTGTCTGACTTGAGCGTCGGAGTGTTTTGCAAGTTCTCCCCCCCGCCTGTTCCATTGAAGATTCAGCAATTAGATTCACAGCAACAACCCACGCTTGGACTGGATTGGGCTTATTCGGTTCCGTATTCACGCTGGAACACCTACGAAAATAGACTTTTGTTGACAAAACTATCCAAATTTTAAAAATTAATTTATAATGCCTAAATTACCTCTTAATTTATCCTAACCCTAGAATCCTAATCTACTACACCAATCTCATCGTCACTGTTGCTGCAACAACCATCATTGTTGTGCAAGCCACCCCACCACCCTACCGCCAACCACCTCTCCCTGAACTCTGGCGAGGTAAAACGTGAGTCTGGCGACGCCCGGCGGAGATGGCAATGGCACAGAGAGAATCGCATAAGAGAGGGATAGGATCTGAAATGTTCCTTGGAGTGAAACGGTGCCTCCGTGAGTGCCTGGGAGTGACGTTGGTGACAGTGCCGGTTCCACTTGTTCTTCGACCCTGATGGCCGACCTCGTGGCCTAGGACCACTTCCTCATCTTTTGTCGACGGCCCTGGAGTTGGTATTGTCATCACCGACCTCGTGGCCTAGGACCACTTCCTCATCTTCTTCCTCGGTGCTGCTTGATGAAGTGTGGTGGTTTTCTTTGTCCAACCAACGCTTGGGAAAAGGAGTGGTGGGACAAGAAGAAGGGGACTGTTGGCAAGTTGGAGGTTTAGCTTGAACGGGTTCCCTCTGGTGCTTGGCGCTAGCAGAGTACTTATTCTCCAAGGTGAATTCTGTGGTGATGGGGATTACTTGGCTTAGGTTCTCTTGGTGGCTCTTATTTGATTTGTCCCTTAGATTGTAAGAACTTGTTGTTTGTTTAATTTTATAATTACTTGGAATTGGAAGTGAATATTGGATCTGTGTATATTTATGAACTCTCATTATTTGTGAGCATGTGTTTATTAGAGGTATGATGATTTGGCTGTGAGGATTTGATAAATTGCTGACTCTTCTTATTTAAAGATTACAGGTTTTGAATCATCTTGCTGACTCTTTGGGGTTTTTATGCTTTGTATAATGCCTAGTCTCTATGTTTTGATCCTGTATGTTTTATGCTTTTATTTGTTGTTGATTTGATCTAGAATCGTTTCCCTCATCTCCATTTCTTCGATTTTGGTGAGCGGTGTGTATTAAAATATGTGTTATTGCAGGTGGTGGAGGTAAGAGCGGCTATGGTGGTGGTGGCCGTGGTGGTGATGATGGTGGTAGTTATGGATAAGAGTGGTGGTGAGATTGGAAAGGATTAGGGGGTTGTGTGGAGTAGGATTATAATTTAGGGGTTAAGATAAAATAAAGGGTAATTTGGGGATTTCAAATAAATTTTTAAGACTCGGATAGTTTTGTCAATGAATATCTATCTTTCATGGGTATAAAGTTATTCTTTTTCTTTCATGGATAGATTTGTCAGCGTTATAAACATTCGTGGATAGATTTGGTAATTTTTTCTTAGCTATTTATATTCTTTTGTTTTCTTAGATTTTTAAAATGAAACTTTTGTAAATAGTGATTGATAATATCAATTGGCAAATAATTATTAACATTTTTTTTAAAAAATTTACTAAAAATCTTTGCTCTTCACAAATTTCTACTCTTCACTAAAAAAAACCTAATACAATATATATTTCCTTTCTAAAAAAGTCAAATTGAACATATATATAAAATGCAATGTACCAAAAATTATTTTGCTGTATGGGTAAATACTATTATAATTAATAAAATTTTGGTAAAAAGCGAAAATTGTTTCGATCGCCGAGTGTCTGCAAAAAATTGGTCAATCAACAAATATATTAGCCCTATATAATTATTAAAAATATAATTAAATTAAAATTAAAGCAGCAACTAATTAGATATTTTAAATTCAAATGTCCTCTCAATTAAATTTCTTTTTTTATTTTCGAAATTTTAATTTGAAAACACACTTTACAAAAGCATAGTATAATTTTGTAATTTCAAAATAATCATTTGGATTTGTAATCAATAGAAAGATTTATATTATAAATACAAAGAGAGGATGGCTAATAATACACAACAGATATGAATTTTTTTGCGTTTTGCTTTGTTCGTTCTAGATCAGTTTTAACTTTTTGTTTCTTATTTTACATTGGCGATGTATTGTAACACCCTAATATCCAATAACCATAACGCGTACATGATTATTAATGTTAAGCACAGATGTACCGAATAATAATCCAATGGACCTTAGTCGTGAGAGGGAATAGACAGTGAGAATGAGGGAGAGAAAGTGTTCCTTCCGAGGGGAGGTACTCGGAAGAGTCCGAGGGCTGATTCCGAAGAAGGTGGTTGATATGATGAGAGAATAGCACTAGAATCCCAGAATTAGGATTATGAGTATTCTAGGGCTAATATGGGAGATTAGGGTTAAGAGAACGCGTACCTTGAGGGGGTGTTGCCCCCTGCTTATATAGTAGCGGGTGGTTAAGATTCGGATGGGATCTTCTCATGATCTCATCGAATCTTACCTTTTTTAGTCCGATCCTCGATCTTTTTAGCTTGATCCTTGACTTATGGACCAAGTAAGTTGACTATTGATTTAATGGATTGGGCCTTATTGGGCCGGTCCATAACATTGCCCCCACTCGGGAGATGAATGTGTTCATTCGATTTCCGAGTAGCTTTGATGAATTTCCGGCTGCTATCTGTATGGCACCGGCTTTGTTATTTTCCTTCCGACTACTTACGTGTCAGGCTGTTTGTGGCATGTCGTTTTGTTTTTCTTTCGTTAACGTGGCAGAAAGAGTGGTTACTTTTGCACGTTTTTCGAAAGAGAGAGTAGTGGGAGCGGTTTTCGAAATTCCAGTAACCGTCTCATCATTAGTACTTGCCCCTTTTTGGATTCTCAAAGCGTGTTGAGTAAGGCTTGAGAATTAAAAATTGAAACTTTATCATTTCTTTTGAATTTCCTTCTTTCTCTCTCTGAATACTCTTGGTCCTCTCTGAAGAAGAAAGAAAAAGAAAAGAAATCGTTTGGCTTCCAGTTCTAGCAACTCTTGTCACAGGTACTGTTCATCTTCTTTTGTTGCGTTTCTGCTTTCATTCTTGCGTGCTTGCGTGTTCTTTTCATTTTCAAGAATATGTCTTTCATCTTCTGCTCTGCATTTCTTATTCTTCTCCACTTCGTGTTTTCACTGTTTTCTCAAACGGTACTTCCTGCATTGTATTGCAGGCTTTTACTTATTAAAATCGGAAATGGGGAAGAAAAAGTCTTGCCAGGAGGTGAAGGTTCCTCGCCCTTTAGACGCGGCTGAGACCCGCCTCTACGGCTGGGTTGAGGAGGCTGTGCTAACTCAACCGTCTGTGGTCGAGGGTGACTCGCTGCCTGAGTTCCGTTGTAACTTTCTGTTGATGGAGGACTCAGCGGCGGAGGGTGATTACATATTAGATGTAACATCCCAACTTTTAGCACGTCATGACCAATGCTAAGAGCTAGGTTGTTACAACTCTTGACTCTAATTTTATATATTATTTATAAATATAAGCCTTTCGTTACTTACCAAAACGTTATCGCGGATTTAAATAAAATATTAAACAGTCAATAACGATGATTTCTCAAATAATATACATCATATCACATTATCCAAAATATTATCAGAGTCATACAAAACACAGTATCTAAAAGTATCACATATATATACACATTATATATCATTGCCCTTGCAGGAGCCAAATACCTAGTACATCCACTAATAATATAAATACATAGAAACAGGTAAACCTAGCCCTCTGTATATATAATGTCTAAGGCGAGGGACTACAACTACTCTGATATATCTCAAACGGATCAGACACGGAACCCTGACAACCCATAACTCATGGGCGGAAAGTGGAGATAGGAAGATCGTATGGGCGATCGGGGTCGAAAAGAAAACTCTGCAACGGATACCGGAAGGATAACTGGGTAGGGTAAACTCTGGTGCATAGCCGATCTGCGAACATTGTGTCAACCAGGTCCCATGTCTGAACTATGTCCTCAGCGATCTCTTCGTAGAATATCACTCCGGTCCCCATCTAACGTAAAAAGAAAAAGGGGTGAGAATCTAATATTCTCAGTAAGGGTATAGCCGGGCTTCACGTTATCTATCTTTTCACTTTTTACTTTTAGTCTCTTACTCTTAGTCTTTTACTCTTAGTCTCTTACTCTTAGTCTCTTAACAACAAAACAATAATCACAGGTGTACACAAAGCAAAACAATCATCACACAGCACACACATAATGCAATAGAATCATGATGCGCAAACAGAATGATGCATGCCTCTTCCTAGTGCAGGTCATGAGCTCATGCGTCGGTTGTTGCCCGCACCCGACGATATCCGTAACCGGATAGGGTTTCACCACTGTGCATTCTCTGTTGCGCATATAGCGCCTCTTTGTGCATAAAGCACCTCTGTGTGCGTAAAGCACCTCTTGTGCGTAAAGCACCTCTGATACCTCTTGTGCATAAAGCACCTCTGATGACGTCATATCTCTACGACACAGGGGAAACTGTTCTCTTATCCATTTCAGGGAGCGACCCCGTCATGGTCGATCATCTTAACCGGTTCAGCCGGTATACATCATCATATAATAACACAAATTTCTCTTAACCGATTCAGCCGGTATACATTATCATATCAACCGGTTCAATCTTTTCATATCATTGAATTCAAGCATCACCCGGTTCAACCGGTTCGCATTTTCACTCTTAAGTTAAAACATAGCCATAGTACAGTTCTCTGAAGTTAACTTGGTTTATGTAGTTTCTCTTCTTGATTTCACCATCCATTACTATTCTTAGAATGTTATAACTTTTAATAAAGCTTCCTCTAATTATAATCTTACTATTCCTGTAATAAGATTATGAACATTAATCTTTGGTTAAGTTTTATACTTGGTAGATTAGCTAAGGTACTAGTTTTCTTATCTCTCAAGTTAACTTTCTAGAATTACTTCTTGGCCCCAAATATTTTAATAATTTCTTTTTAGACCCTAAAGTTTATTGATATTCTAATTTAATCCATAACTTAGTTATATTTATAGTTTAACCCCAAACTTTACCTTATTTACAAATTAACCCCTATTTTACTAGTAATTCGGTTTTTAGCCCAAAAACTTCTAAATTTCATTTTTAACTTGTTTTCACCATCTATACCCACTTTTATCATATTAAAATTATATTTTTACCATTTCATTAATATTTTTATTCTAGGGTTTTTATTTAGACTATTTACCCTCTTTTACCACTCTTTTAGTTACTAAATTTTACCAAAGGTTACCCAATTACTAACTAATGGATTCTAACTCTTTTTCTCTTCTCTTTTGGATCTTAAACTTAATTAAATGCTACATTTTTCTGCTGCCCAACTTGAATAGATTTGGGTTCTCAAATTTCCTTCACCACTTTTTACTTTTAAGTTACCAAAACTTACCAAAACTTAACTTAAGTTACCACTACACTTTAAACTCTTTTACCATGATTCTTTTAACTCTTTTTACACATAAAATCTCTCTTATATTCTGATCTTTCATTCGGACATCACCATATTCTTGGCTGGAAATTCATTTAAAGCTTGTTAAACTAGCCTTTTTACCACTAAAAACTTACTAGCTTGTTTTAAACTTTTACGATACTCTTTAATCTCTTTTTGGCCACTTCTTTTAAACTTTACAAGGCCAAAACATTAATGATTCTTTGCTGGAACCATTCGGCCAGCAGCTCTAAAAATGATAGAGCTTTCCAAAAATTACAAACAAGCTAGATTTAGAAGCTTAAAGACCAAGTAACACAAGATCTTGCACAATAGCACATAAATCATGCACAAAAGCATCACAAACCAATCAAGAACATCATAAATTCCAGCCAAGATTCATCCATAATTTAGAAGCATTCAAGGGAGCAATTAATCATCCATGGCTTCTAAACTAAAAACCTAACCCCTTACTCTTTTGAGCTTGAATTTTTGTGTGATCTTGAGATGTTTAACCACCACCAAAAACACCTATAACACAACAAAAAGATCATCATCATCATCATATGGCCACTGGCCGAAATCACCTTGAAAATCAAGGAAAGATTTCATTTTCTTAAGCTTGGGTTCATCATATAAAAAGTGAAGTTTCTATGGTAAAGTTCTTAGTTTCTCAAAGAGATTTTTAAAGAAAGAAATTAGTAGCTTCTCATGTTTTTGAAACATGATTTCAGCCACCAAGAGATGTTAAACAAAGTGATGGAAATGGTGAAATAAGTAGAGAAAGAAGCTAGCAAGAGATCAAGGGGTTTAGAAGCTAGATTACCTTGTAATTTGGCTTTGTTCTCTTTGAGTTTCTTGGGTTTTCTTTCCTTGGAGCCTCATGGTTCTTGGCTGAAACTTAGAGGAGTGTTTGGAGATGTGTTTTGAGTGTCTAAGTGTGTTAGAAACTTAGTCAAAAATTGAAGTTTGCAAGGGTGATACTTGAGGACATAGGACCGAATTACTAAGGGCTTTTTAGTCCAAAATGTTTAGATTTTATCTCATAAAATCTTTTGGTAATTATCCACTTGTTATAGGATAAGAACACATGCTAAATAAGATGATGAAGTGGCTGAAACTTCATAAAAATCTAAGGGTTAAATGGTAAAAACTCAAGGAGATAATTACTAAATTTTTTGATTAAAACTTAAGGTAAATAACTTGGATAATTATAAACAATTTATCACATGGTAAATTGAATTTATCACAAAGTAATGATGAGATTCTCAAGGAATAGGACCGGCCATGTGAGGGGGTATTGGAGATAATTATCTAATTTTTTTATCTCTAGGTAATTAGGAAGGTAATTTCTAAGTAAAAACGGTTTAACCACTTTCGGTTCAAGAAATAAAAGAATTATTGAAACCAAGTGGTTTGATCAATTCTAAGGTAGGACATACTTTAAATATGTGTTTCCAAGCTCTGATAAAAATTTGATGATGATCTGATGAAAATTCTATCGAAAACCGATCGTTTTCGCCCATACCGATTTTTACGGACCGTTAAAAACGAACCGTCAAATCGGCTAATGAAAACTTAATAAAATTATTCTAGGACAACTAATTCCTCTTTATTACTCTTGTGGGGAAAATTTTCTATCCATAGAGACCAGTTTCGCGAATTTCCGAAAACCGGGCCTCCAGGGGCATTTTGGTAATTTGCCCCAAAAGTTCGTGGAAAAACTCACGACCGCGAAATTTTTTATTTTTGCTTTGGCTTCGCCCCAGAAATTAAGCCAACTTTTGTTCTA
>JASCZI010242245.1:2519-24462 GCA_036250425.1 Stylosanthes scabra | reverse complement strand
GATTCCACCATGACCTTTCTATATTAAAGTGGAAATAACTCGAGCTACAGAGCTCCAATCGACGCGGTTCCAGTTTCATTAGAAAGCTAAAATAGGGATTTTACATTAGAGGCCGCTGGGCCGTCCGATCGTGTCCCTTTCCGGGCCGGTGAGGAGGGCCCTCACTATCTGTGGGTGTACCAGGAGTTGTTCACTCGTCTGAGGATGCGGCTCCCCTTTTCTGACTTCCAAAGAGACGTGATGACTCGCTGTCGCGTCGCCGTCAGTCAGCTTCATCTTAATGGGTGGGGCTTTATTCTCGCCTTTGAGAAAGTGTGTTTACACTATGGCTTCCGCCCCACCATTAGACTTTTCTTCTATATTTATGACGTCCACTTCCCTCCGGGTGGTTATGGGTACATCTCCTTCCGGGCACGCCAAGGCCGTAAGCTGTTTGATTCTTATGAGGATTCAATCCAAGAATTCAAATGGCATTACTTTAAGGTTTTGGCCGCTGCTGGCAAGCATGCCTTCTGGCTCAATCACGAGAACAAACCTTTCTCTTGGGTCTATTGGAACCCGGAGGTGAAGGATTTCACGGTGTACAACCTGGAGCCACTAGAGATGGATGCCTTCAAGTTTCTTGTTTCTTTTCCGGGCGGTTTGCCGAGGAGGAACAAGTTCACTTGTAGGTGGATTTTGGACGGCTCCGATGCCGAAGTTGGGAAGTTCCTTGGTAAAGAATTGTTGTTGTTGCTTTATGTTTTCTTTTGTTATTTTCACTGTGTTAGTTGTTGCTAATTCTTGACTTGTTTTGGTCTTGCAGACGACTTATTAGACGTCAAGATGAAGAGAACTAAGCTCGACAATTTGATGGCTATGATGGCGGATCCGTCTAGGATGGGTCCCCGGGCGGTTTTCCCGACTGGTGGCCCTTCTGCCACTGCCACTGCTGCTGCAGCTGCTACTGCTGCTTCCGCCTCCGCTGCTGCTGGTTCCACTCCGGTGGAATCCTCTTCTCAAGTGCCCCAGCTCCGACTGCTTCCGAGACGCACAAGACGAAGAAGCAGTCTTCCAAGCGTGATTGCACTAAGGTTGTGGACCTTGAGGGAGAGGAGGGGCTGCAAGAAGATCCTGCTGCAGACTTGCAGCAAAAACAGCGGAAGAAGAATGCTAAGGTGGATGAGGCGTTCGAGAAGACGCTAGGGGAGGACTCCGCCTAGGAGCATGATGTGGACCCCCTTAAGGTGGCTTTTCCGGAGGGTTTTAACTTTCGGAAAGCCCTGAACGCGGGTTTGACATCTGTTCTTGTGAGGGAGGCTCTTACGAATATGCCTCCAGAGCAGCTTCTTGGCAAATCCTACTATCTCCATGCCAAATCTGTTGCTTATCTCCAGGTATCTTGAACACCTTTTAGTGTTTTCATTTTCATGTTATATTTGTATTATCTATTTTCTCATGCTGCTTTGCTGGAGCAGGTGGGCGTGGAGACCTCTTTGACCGCTAAGATGAAGGCTACAAAAGAGCTCTTGGCCGCCCTTGATCAGCTTGAGATCTTAAAGGGGAGAGGGAGTCAACCTTATCTTATTTGCCTTTTAAGGAGAAGGCCGACACCCTTAAGGATGAGCTTTCCGAGAAGTCATTGGAGCATCAATCTGCTCTTGACCGGATTGCTCAGCTGGAGGAGGATAATGGGGTGCTGAAGACCCAGTATGAGTCCTCCCAGTTGTCCTTGGAGGCGGAACGAAAGCGGTTGGCAGCTGCGGAAAAGCAGGTGGAGTCTCTTGCCGCTTCCTTAAAGACTTGTCAGGCGGATCTGAGCAAGGCTACTGAGGCGTCTGAGTATTGGCGCTCTGAGTGGCAGACGCTTGGAACCGAGGTTACGGAGATGTGCCAGGAGACGTTGGACATATGTTTGGACCAAGTCTCGCATCTCTGTCCTGGCGTGGATTTCTCCGCGATAACTCTGAAGTCCCGATGGGATCCGAAGGGTAGGAGAATCTTCGTTCCTTAGGAGTCGAATGGGGGGCGGCCTTCACTGGTTGAAGAGGCTGTGCCGGAGCAGCATCCAGAGCCTATCGTTCAAATTTCGCAGCCGGCAGCTGGAGATGTGGCAAGGGTTAGTGAGGAATGCCCCACTGAAAATTTGTAAAAGTATTTTTTCTTTATTTTTTGAAGATTTATTTGGGTGGCACCTCCTGGGTGTTCCGTCTTTTGGTGGATATTTTGGTCATTTTTTTATGGCCTTTGCTGTTTTGTGAATATTTGCTCTTCTTGGTCACTTTTGTGACTTTAAAGAATATTTTGCTTCGCTTTTGGTTGTACATCTTAGCGTATGATGCCTTTTCCTCTGCTTTTTGGCGTTTGACGATGTCTTTTGGCACTTTGATGATGCCTTTTGCCTGGTGCACTTTATGCACTGTGCTTAAGTTTGCTTATCGCGATGTCTTTATCCTTAGACTATCGGTTTTGGATAACTTGTTTGTTTGCAACTCAGCACCGGGTGATCAGTCCGGTGAGGTGCCGTGGTGTTTGATTTGACCACTTTATTGGTTGCCTTTTGGGGTGATTTTAAAGCCTTAACTTTGGCTCCCGGGCTCTTTGTTCTATTTTTGAGACTCATAAGAATGCATAGAGAATAATGCTTAAAAGGTGAATGATAAGGAGCATAAATGTGGAAGTAAAAATACTTGCTTATTAATAACGGCCAAGGTGGCCGGAACGCTTACATGTCTCGTTAAAACCACGTCATCCGAAAAACCCTCTTGGGGAAAAAATAAAGATGGGAGGAAAAAGAGTACATGCTGCTACGTTCTGTTTACATGTGATACCTTTTTAGGTTTGTTATGTGCCAAGTTCTGGGCACTTCTACCCCTTCAACTATACGGAGCTTGTATGCCCCTTTTCCAAGCACTTTGATCACTTGGTAGGGGTCTTCCCAGTTTGCCCCTAACTTCCCTTGGGCGGCATTCTTTCCTCCGATATCAGCCCTTCTTAGTACCAGATCTCCTTCTTCGAGCTCTCGGCTCTTCACCTTCTTGTTGTATCGGGCTGCTAAGAGTTCCTTTGCCGCTTGCTGTCTCATTCTTGCCTCTTCTCGGACTTCATAGATTAGATCTTGTCTTCTCTATGCAAGTTGTTTTCTTTCGGGCTGTAGCCGGAGACCTGGCCGGTTTCCTCAGCTAGTTCCAAAGGGACCATTGCCTCTGTTCCATAAGTAAGTTGGAAGGGGGTTAGCCCCGTCGACGATTGTTCTGTAGTTCTGTATGACTAGAGGACACTTCCGAGCTCTTCCGCCCAGCAGCCTTTCTTGTCGTCAAGCCTTTTCTTTAATGTTTAGGATTATTTTGTTCATGGCCTCGACTTGTCCGTTGGCTTGGGGGTGCTCGACCGAGGAGAATTTCTGATGGATGTGGAAACCTTGTAGAAATTCTTTGAATTTCTTGTCAGTAAATTGGGTGCCGTTGTCAGAAGTGATGACTCTTGGTACTCCGAATCTAGTAATTATGTTATTCCACACAAACTTCCGGCATTGGGCTGCTGTGATTGATGCGAGTGGTTCTGCTTCCACCCACTTGGTGAAGTAGTCAATAGCTACAATTAGGTACTTGACCTGTCCGGGACCTTTGGGAAAAGGGCCAAGGAGGTCTATTCCCCATTTGTGAAACGGCCAAGGTGAGACGATAGTTGACAGCTTGGTGGCCGGTATCTGTTGCACCTTGGCGTGCTCTTGGCATCTTTGACACTTTCTGATGTACTGCGCAACGTCAGCCCTTATTTGCAGCCACCATACACCGATTAGGAGAATTCTCCGGACGGTGTTTTTTACTCCTTGGTATTGACCGCAGGCTCCTTCATGCACTTCTGCTATGATGGTGGGGACTCATTTTTTTTCAACGCACTTGAGCAGGGGCATAGCTGCTGCCCTTCGGTACAATTCTCCGCCAACCATTACATAATTTACTGCATCCCTTGTTATGACGTTTGCTTCCCATTTTTCTTTTGGGAGGATTCCTTTTTCGAGGAAGTCGATGATGAGTTTTTTCAGCTGTTCTCGATTGAGATTACAAGCACCGCTTGGGGTTCGTCAATGGAGGGCTTCTCTTTGATCTCTTGGATCAGGGTGCGGTTGCTTCCGCTTGGTTTGGTACTTGCTAGCTTTAACAGTGTATCCGCTCGGTCATTCTCTTTCCAAGGGATGTGCTTCACTTGTACTTGCTTGAAAGAGCTTTGAAGCTCTTGGACCTTCTCCAGGTACTTGGCCATTTGGGGATCTTTGGCTTGATAGCTTCCGTTCACCTGAGAGGTGACGATTTGAGAGTTGGATCGGACTTCCAGCTCTGAGATTCCGACCTCTTTTGCCAGTTTTAAGCCTGCTATCAGCGCTTCATATTCCGTCTGGTTGTTACTTGCTTGAAATTGGAACTTCACTGCCATCTCTATGATGATTCCGTCTGGTCCTTCTAGGAGAACGCCCCCGCCACTTCCTTTGTTGTTTGAGGATCTATCTACGTGGAGGACCCATGCCAGAGAATCAGGGTTTGGGGCATTTGGAGTGAGTTCCGCAACGAAGTCAGCCATTACTTGCCTTTTTATTGCTGTCCTTCCTTCATAGCTGATGTGGTACTCCGAGAGTTCCACTGACCAACTCAGCATTCTTCCGGCCAAATCCGGCTTCTGCAACACTTGTCTTAACGGCTGATCCGTTTTGACAACAATTGGATGGGCTTGGAAATATTGTCTTAGCCTTCTGGCGGTTACTATCAGTGCTAATGCTTGCTTCTCCAACCTTTGGTATTTCAGCTCTGCCCCTTGGAGGGTTTTGCTTACGAAGTACACAGGTTGCTGGACTTTATTCTTCTCTTGGACTAGGGCTCCGGTGACTGCTTCTTCGGTTGCGGCCAAGTAGACTATGAGGGGTTCTTCTGGTTCCGGCTTGACTAGGATCGGGGGTGCGGATAGGTACTCTTTGAAGCTTTTGAAAGCTTCTTCGCACACTTCTGTTCACTTGAATTCTACCCCTTTTTTCATTAGCTTGAATAGGGGGGCCGCTTTCATAGCTGAGGCTGCTAGGAACCTAGAAAGGGCTGCTAGTCTGCCGATCAGCATCTGTACTTCCTTTAAAGACTCCGGCTGTTTCATGGAGATAATGGCTTGGCACTTTTCCGGATTGGCTTCAATTCCTCTGTTGTTTAGAATGAAACCGAGGAACTTTCTGGCTTCCACTGCAAAAGCACACTTTGCCGGATTCAAGCGCGTTTGGTGCTCTCGTAATTTGCCGAAGACCTTCTCCAAATTGGGGATTAATTCTTCTTCCGCCTTTGCTTTAACTAGCATGTCATCCACATATATTTCTAGAATGCCCCCGAGTAGCTCTTTGAACACTCTGTCCATGAGCCTTTGGTATGTGGACCCTGCATTCTTCAACCCGAACGGCATTACTTTGTAGTAGAAGCTGCCAATGGGAGTGATAAATGCTGTTTTTTCAGCGTATCCGGGGTACATAGGGATCTGATTGTACCCGGAATAAGCATCCATGAATGAGAGGAACTTGTAGCCGGAAGCTTTGTCTACTAATCCATCAATACTTGGGAGTAGGTACGGGTCTTTAGGACAAGCCTTATTCAGGCTGGTGTAGTCGACACACATGCGCCACTTCCCGTTGCTTTTAGGTACCATGACCACATTACTGAGCCATGTGGGGTACTTGATCTCTTTGATGAATCCTGCTTCAAGAAGGCTTTGAAGTTGTTTCTTTGTTTCAGCCACCTTTTCCGAGTTCATACGCCGCAGTTTTTGTGCTACTAGCTTGCTACCATGGATGATGGACAGCTTGTGGCTGGAGAAGTTCGAGTCTATTCTGGGCATGTCAGCCGCTGTCCATGCAAAAAGATCGGCATTCAGCTTTAGAAACTGAGTTAGCTTGTTTTTTAGTGCTTCCGGTAGGTTCTTGGCAATCATGGTCACCTGCTCGGAATGTTGTCCAATTTTGACTTGTTGGAGATCACCTTCCGGCTTTGGTCTTTCATGGACTTTCTTTTCTGGTGGTTCGAGATCTACTAGGAGGCACCCTTTGGCTTCTTCCGGTTTTTCCAGCTTCAGAAGTTGTTCTTTGGAGATGTGCAAAGTGGCATTGTGGCATTTCTCCGCTTCTAGCTTATCTCCGCGAAGTACGCCTACTTTGCCACAACTGCTCCTATCCGGTTGAGGGTCGGTCTTCCCATAATCGCGTTGTAGGCAGAGTTATGATTGACGACCAGCCACCTTACTTTTGTGCTTCTTCTATTTGGTGGGTCTCCGATGGTGACCCATAGTGTCACAAATCCGTCTGGAGTTACTCTTTCACCAGAGAAGCCGACTAACTCGTCGGAATGGCTCTCCAGATCCTTGTCAGTGAGTCCGAGTGCTTCGAAGCAACGTCAGAAGAGGATATCTGCAGAGCTTCCTTGGTCTATGAAGACTCGCCGGATTGTGGCGTCGATGACGTCCATGGAAATCACGAGGGGAGGATTCAGGGTGAATGTGATTTCAGGAGGTGGTTTATCGTGCAATGCCCTAGGCATGACTTCCACGGCAAGGCATGTGTGCTTGCTCCTTTTGGCCGCCTTCCAGGATGGTGGATTACCTTCATTCGGAAGCCCTCCGGAAATCATCTTGATTTCTCTTCTAACCACGCCATCTTTGCGTTCATCCTTTCCTTTAATGGACTTTTCCGGGCTGTCTGCCCTCTGTCTCGTCCTTCAATCATCCCTTCGATCACTGCTCCTTTCGGTGTACTCACGGAACTTTCCCTTCTTCAAACCTTTCTCGACAAACTCGAGCAGGTCACGGCAATCTTCGGTGTCATGACCGTTCTGCTTATGATACTTACAGTAAGCATCCCGGTCTCCTCTATGATTATTCTTGATTGCTCGTGGTGTGGGGAATCTTTCCACTTGTGATACTTCATGAAGAAAGGTTGTAAGTGAGACATTCAATGGATTGTAATAGGATCTGCCGGAGCGCTGTTCCCGCCTGCTGCGGTCTTCTCGCGGCAGATCTTTCCGACTAGCCTCTTTCTTGTCACGGTCAATTTTTACTGTCGTCTGTCCTTCTTCTTGTTGTAAGTAATCATGAGATCTTTCTTGAATCTCCTCCATAGTTTTGGGTGGCCTCTTGGTAAGGCTTTTGAGGAATGGGGTATCCTCTCTGAGGCCTTTAACCAATGCCATAAGGGTTGCTTGACATTCGAGCCCTTCGATCTGAGTGCATTCAGAGTTAAAGCGGTCCAAATAGTCCCGTAGGGACTCTTCCGGCTTCTGCACGATCGAGTAGAGGTTCAAGCAGGTCTTTAGGAGCCTTCTCCGAGTGGTGAAATTTTTTAGAAAACCTCCAGACAGGTCAGAGAAGCTCTTGATGCTTCCGGGTGCTAAGGAGTTGAACCATGTCCACGCGTCCTTTTTAAAGATCACGGAAAAAGCTTTGCACTTTGTGGCGTCCGAAGCGTTCAGGAGCACCATCCTGTTGTCAAAGGCATCTAAGTGATGCTTTGGATCACTGCTTCCATCGTATGGCTCCATATCCGTCGGGTACTTGAATTTTTTAGGGAGCTCTTCCGAGAGGATGGCGAGTGAGAAGGGATGTTTGCTGTTCTCTTCCGCTGGCGGGTTTCCAACCACAACCGACGGTTTCCATGTACGGGAACACGAGTCACCCACCCCTTCGTCCTCGTCTGTGTATGTGAGCCTATTGCGGAGTTTTTCCTTTAACTCTTGGTCACGCTTTTCAGCTTCCTTTAACAAAGCTTGCTGCTTTGCGGCCATTGCTTCTGCCCTTCTCATCGCCTCCGTGGTGATCTCTGTTTCCCGAGTTTGTCTCTCGAGGAGCTCTCTCAGGGTAGTTTCTATCTGCTGGATACTCTGGTTTTGGGGAATCACTCCCTTCTCCGGGGTGAATTGGGGAATGGTGTCGTCGGCACCTTCGTTGTTGAGCTGAGCATCCACCATCTTGGCTCGGAAGTTCAGTTTTTGTCTCACAACTCGATTCTAAAGTTTAGTCCCCACAGACGGCGCCAATGTTAAGCACAGATGTACCAAACAATGATCCAATGGACCTTAGTCGTGAGAGGGAATAGACAGTGAGAATGGGGGAGGGAAAGTGTCCTTCCGAGGGGAGGCACTCGGAAGAGTCCGAGGGCTGATTCCGAAGAAGGTGGTTGATATGATGAGAGAATAGTACTAGAATCCCAGAATTAGGATTATGAGTATTCTAGGGCTAATATGGGAGGTTAGGGTTAAGAGAATGTGTACCTTGAGGGGGTGTTGCCCCCTGCTTATATAGTAGCGGGTGGTTAAGATTCAGATGGGATCTTCTCATGATCTCATCGAATCTTACCTTTTTTAGTCCGATCCTTGATCTTTTTAGCTTGATCCTTGACTTATGGACCAAGTAAGTTGACCATTGATTTAATGGATTGGGCCTTATTGGGCCGGTCCGTAACAATTAAATATTAAGATTTTACCACAGATTTTATTTTAATACGCATGTAGTAACTTGTTGAAACCGATAATAATAATAAATACACAAGTGTAAACACAGAAAGTAGAGCCGTACACTTTAACTCGCAAAGACCCGTAATATTCATATACATAGAAATGGTTCAATGACACATACACCAGACCTGCGAAGCTTAGGTCAGACATTCGGATTACATATACATAGGACTCTTTACTTACATTACCTTCCTAATTCTCCACTGGACATACCATGAGTCATACAACTTGGACAACTTGGAGAAAATCTTCTAGACATCGGAGAGTAAAAGAGCTTCGCGTGCTTTCCATAACTTGAACCCGTATCTGAAAAACTTGTGAAATATACGGAGTGAGAATCCCAAATCATTGGATTCTCAGTACGGTAAAGGTTCCGAAAATATAAAATATAAGATAGCATGATCCCACCAGGCAATCCTACTCGGTCACTCGGGTTTTACTAACCTCACCCAACTCTTTCTCTATCCTGGATCTTACCTTTCCTTTATTTTCCTTATTTCATCATCATTTACTATCAACGATCATCATCATCATATTCTCGACCTCACATTTACATCATCATCATCATTATCAACATCACTTCCGTCTCATCATCATCTCGCCATCATTTACATACACAAACAAGGCATACAAGGAAAACACATATAGAGCAAGTACATCAAGTAGCATATAGGCAAGTAAAGAAATCAATTAAGAAAACCAAGGAAATGCAAACCCAAACAATACAAACAAATGCATATGATGAATGTCTATCCCTATGGCCAATGAGCTCATTAGGTCGGTTATAAGGCCATCCCGACCTGGTCCGGTAGCTAACCAATGGACCGTCTCTCTGATCATACCCAGGAGGAAAACAGGAAGGTGATCCAAACCTTCCACCATCTCTCTGGAGGCGAACTTCACTTCCCAGGAGGATAAACAGAGAAGGGGATCAATCATACCTTCTCACCGACTCTCTGGAGTCGCACTTTAATCCTAGGAGGAAAACAGAGCTAAGGGGCCTCTTGCCACCATCTCACCGGGGTTTCCTCATAATCATCAATCATCATGTCAATCATCATCAATTACTCATTGTCTTTCATCAAAATTCATCTATCTTCTTCATTGACCATGCATGAGATGTTAACTAAGTGCAAGGAGTAGTGGTTAAAATGAAACAATTAGAAACCAGCTTGAAAAACAAAGTTTGAAGGCTAGAATCGACTCTGGCTTGAGGTGAGTCGATTCTATGCAGCCAATACTTCAAAATCTCAGTTCTGTTTCGAAATGAATCGATTCTACAAGTCCGGAATCGACTCTGGGGCATCCCTGAATCAACTCTAAGCATTGAGAATCGATTCTAAAACTTAAATTTTGCTTCTGTCATGTTTTGAATCGATTCTGGGGGTGTAACAGTCAATTCTTTATCTTAAAAACTCTTAAAAATAGTTCCTGGGTTAAAATGAATCAATTCTGGACAGTTAGAATCGATTCAAAAGCTTCGAAAACGCGTTTTTATGGCTTCTGGACAAATTCGAATCGATTTTGGAGGATAGAGAATCAATTCATTCCAAAGCCATTTGAAAGATTGTTAAACAAGCTTTAAGACCATATAAAACTCTTGTATTTATTCAAAATAGAAATCAAGTTAGGACTTTCCAAAGTTAGCCAAAAACCCATTTTTACCAAAACTTGCAAAATATCACTTTCTTCATTCAAATCCTTTCCAAACCTTTTCTAAACCTTTCAAAATATATCAAAATCATTTATCTCAATCAAGCCAACGTTTGTAAATACTCCTTAACATAAAATCATTAGAGTTAAACACCTTAATGCATGTATATTCAAATCACATCATTTACCTCATATATCTCATACCTCTAACTTCATCCTCATTTATCAATATCATTACTCATTCATCATCTAATTACTATCATCATATCACACTTCATTGGAAATTCTAATGCTATAACCAATTCATTGTTATTCTCACTCTTGATTCATTTTCTCATTAAATTTAGGAAGGTTCATCCTAGGTGCAACTAGCCTAGAATATCATACTATATTACATGTTATATAAACGAAACTTAAACCATACCTTGATTCCCACGCTCAATTACACACATGTACACGTATGCTCCACACCCTTATTCGTCCAATTTGAGCATCCAAGGCAAAGTTTCAGCCACCCATCACTCCATTGAGCTTCTCCAACACTTATTAAGCTCAATTTAACCTCTAATTCACACAATTTACCAAATTATTAATCCTAGGGTTCATGGGTATTAGTAAGAACATTGTGAGTGAGTGCATTTACCTTGAGTTAAACGTATAGGTGGTTATTCTTGGCTCAAGCCCAAACTAGAGAACCCCTATAACATCAAGGATAACAAAATCTCAAACACCCAAAAACTCCATAATTTTAGCAGATTTAGGGTTCATAAATGGAGGGTGAAATTCGAAACACATACCTTAATTTAGTATAGAATCGAAGAGGATTGAACGAGCTTCGCGTAGCCGCAAACGGTGCATCAATCGGAGCTCCGGATAAAAAATTATCGCGACCGGAAGGCGGCGGTGAATAGTGCAAGAATTGATTCAAAGCAACTCTTGAATCAATTCTCTGCCTATTCTCGTGAATGAAAGGAAGAAATGAGTTGAAGTTTGAGTTGGTTTTCCCTTTATATAGCCACTTATGAGTGGCAGTTTTGTAATTTTGCGATTTGGTCCGTTCCGGGGCAAACTTTTAACGTAGGTGTTTGTTTTCGTGTCCTAAATATTTTTTGTGAACGTTCCTACATTATTATTTTTCACTTTATGTTGTTCCCGACTGTCCCAAGTCGGTACTGTCATCATATTTTATGATTCGGGTTATCGCACAGTCTTCAGCAACGGGATACTCATTTCCACTTGGAAAAATCCGCTGAATCCAAATATTCCAGCGAAATTCCCAAATTCTAAGGTCTTCAACATTTATCCTAGTTGGGGCTCTATTTATTTATTGCTAATATAATCAATTAATTACTGATTAACTAATTATCTCGAGTTATTAATTTTGCGGGTTTATATGTATAGAAATTAATCCATCCTTCTTTTCATTCATTATCATTAATGGCTGAAATTTAAAGACTTAAGAATGTTTAATTTGTTTTGTTTGTGCTTTTAATCCTTTAATCTATGTGAAATGCATGGTATTTATCAAGGTTATCTTTTCATCAGGCTGTTGAAGTTTTGAGGCGTCGATCAAAATTGAGGGATACTTCTGTGTCTGCAGAGAATTCCATGAGGCTTCAAACTGCAGAAACGAGGTTGAAAGAGCTTAAATTTGAAGGCACTTGGTAGGGAAGCAACTGCTGTTATGTTGTTAGTTACAGAAACGAGGTTGAAAGAGCTTAAAATATGCTTATGTTAATATGTTTACAAATTTGTTGATCATGCTTATTTTACAGTTGTATTTATGCATATATAGGAAGCTCTTCTATTTTATTTTATTTTTTCATTTTATTTTTAATTTTAATTTTTTGTGGAAATTTCTGAAAGCTATTTGACCTTCTTAAGACTCCAATATTGTAGTTTAAAGTGTCACTACTATGAACTTTGATACGCTATTCTTTGCTGTATTTTCATTTAATTGAATTGTTTCAAGTAATTAGTGGTTGTGATCTTCATACTTGAGAGAGTGTCGTATTTAATCTTGCAAGTAATTAGTTATTGTATTTCCATTTTATTGAATTATTTCCTTTAAGGAGAAGATAGAAGCAATTCTCATTTTTTTTATTAAATTTTGAATTTAAATAGAAAACAATATTCTTTTTAATTAGGCAATCATTCCCATTTCAGAGCTTTTTGTAAAATTAATATATGATGAAACCCTACTTTTGCAAAAAAATTAAGGTTTTTAGCGATTCAGAATCAATAAATTTAAAATTTTGTGAGTCTAATTTAGTCTAACATTTTAAAATTTCATTTATGGCAAATTTCCTAATTTTAAGGAGTGAAATTAAATTTTAATTATCGCTCTTCAAATGAATAATAACTTTTTCGATTCAAAGTTTTATTAATTTAAATTAAAATAGTAAATACAACTAAAAAAAGTAAAGTAATACTGAAGATTAAATGAACTAAGTTTCATAAAATATTTTATCAAATAGTACTTTTATAATAATATTATTCCATGCAACGCACGACAATACATTAGTTTTAATAGATAGATAGTAATTTATTGGAACTGACATCTATCTACTAAGGATTAAGAGCCCTATTCTTTTTTATATTTTAATAAATAGATAGTAGGGATGGCAAAAATCCCCACACTCGCGGGTACCTACCTTAATTACCCGTGACGGGGAGGCTAATGGGGACCCGCGAAATTACCACGGGGACGTGTATCAATCCCCACGAATAAACGAGGACGAGGATGGGAATAGAGTAATCCTTACATATATGGATAAAAGTTAGATTTTATTCATATATTAAAAACATATTTTTGTTTTATTTTATATGTTTGAGATTTTGTATGTATGTGAGTATTAAATTTGTATTCTAATATGTTAAATTTTACAATAATTCTACGTAAACAAGTGGTTTTGGCCAACCAAGTGCAACCAAGTGATTTTTTTTATGCTAAATAGAATATTATTTGGGTGTAAAATAGAACTTTTTCTATGTGCACTTTTTTTTATACTATTTTACACCCAAATAATCTTTTATTTAGTATACACATAAATCAATTGATTGCACTTGGCTGACCAAAACCACTTGTTCAAATAGCATTACCCATTTTATTTTATTATACTAAAGTTTAATATATTTGTGTTATTTTTATATTTTTTATTAAAAATTAATATCCATTGATATCTGCGGATATCCGCCAAATCCACAAAAATTTATAAACAGGACCCGCGACAAGTATTGGGCTGGAACGGGATGCAATTTTATAAATGGGGATGGGGCGGGGGTAGTAGTAGCCGCCCCACGAATAACCATGGCCATCCCTAATAGACAGATAAATTGGTGTGGTGAATTGGTGTCGATGGTTCTTCGTTTTCCACTTAGAAATTTGACTCATCTCAGTCTTTAAAAATTTAAACACCATTCTCACCTTCTTTTGCCTCTTCACATTCACATTCTCATTTCATTCTCTCTGTCCCTCTCTAACGCATTCTCTCTGTCCATGCATATACATGTTTAAGCTTCATCAAAACCAAATAACTTCGCCAAAACATACTTGTCATAATCTCATGGACTCACAACCTAAAACCGAACATGCTTCACCTCCGATCCCTGCTTCTTCTTCCAGCCATGGAAGCTTGAACGACATGAGTTTTTCGGAGCTCGTATCCGATTTCCGCGCCAGTTATCATAAATTTGAAGAGGTTTTGGTGGCCAAACACAAAGCGGAGATTGATTCGCTCGCCGTCAAGTATGAAATGGAGAGGCTTCAGAGGCTTCACACCGAAGATCAACTCAAGAAGAAGGAACAACAATTGTTGGATGATAGGAATGCCATTGCTGCACTTAGGATCAGATGCTGTAAATTGGAGGATGAAAATAAGAAGAATTTGGAGACCATTCAGAAACTGAAGGATGAGAACTGCATATTGGAGAACGAGAAATGCAATGCAAATGCAAAGCTCTTGAATGAAGTGGCTGTTCCTGATTCTCCTCCGTTGAAAAAAAGAAAGAAAGGTGTTAGACACTGCAATGGTGAATCATCAGGTATGGAAACTCTATGCAGGGTTTTCTTATAATATAATTATGAACCACTTGAACTTTACTGTAAAACATTTAGTTAAACTCCATTTTGTGGTCTTGAGATTCAGGGTTTATTTCGTGAGATTTTAATTGCACCAAACTTCTGTTGCTAAATGGTCATGTTTATGCTTATTTGGTATTAGACTTTTTAAAAACAATTTAGCTCCATAAGTGAAACCATGTCGTTCCATGTTGTCGGCAACCGCCAAGTTACTTACGGATTTGGTAAGAATTAGATGAGAAGGAGCTCAGAGGGCCCCTTAACCATTCTGTACAAATGGAGTAACTTGGGACAATTTTTTCAATCTTGGAGACTAAAGTGGTCCAATTAGGATCTTAGGAATCATTTTGGTGCAAATCGCGGATCCTAATAACTAAAATGAGGTTTAGCTCGTCAAACATTTGAACTAGATAGAAATGTTTGGATTTGTGTACTTTGGTTAGATTCCTAGATAATTGGAACCATAAAATTTTGACTGATGTTATAAAACACACATTGTTGAATTGAAAAATGGAATACTAACCTGTAACCTTAGTATTCATATAAAAAGAAATTATCATAGACATTTTTCGTGCAGTTTTGGAGCCTATTTAGGTGCGTGAAGCCAACGGAAATGGAAAATTAAGGAGCATTGAGGGAGAATAACTAGAAGATAGTGCATTGGGGATAGTTTTCATGGTTTAATTATGCTTGTATTGTTTGTTGTTAATGGCCCTAATTAAGGAGTTAATATTTGTGCTACTGATATTCTTGTACTATTCTTTAGTCTGGGTTTTGGTTGGTTCTTTTTTGAGATGGAGCAAAAGGCAGATCTGCTTTTACAACCGTTTTGCACCAAAAGAAAGAAAAAGGAGAGGGGGTGGGGTGTGTGATTTGATCCCATAATTTTGGATGGTTAAAGGAAATAGTACTACTAACAATAATATGACCCTTCAGCTAGCCAACTCTTCTTGTTTATTGATTTTGCTTCCTTTTTCTTTTATATAAGGGAAATGTATATTCTTGATTATCATTATAATATATGGTTATAACAATACTGCTACATGTATACCTGCTATCCTTAACCAAGCCTAACCAAGCTCTTTAAATCCAACAAATACGAAACCATTTCCAAAACCAACTCAAAAACTCATAAACCCCACTTTCTTCGTCATCCTCAAAATAGAGAGAACATTTCTCTTTCTTTTTCTCTAAATTTCACACGCACAAGAAAGGAAAAACACTACAGACGAAGAGAATCAAAGTGGATAAAACATTGTTTGCTAAATCGAAGGAGATAGAAGCATTGTGTCCATTGAATCGAAGCAAAAACCAAATTCGTTGTGTTCGTTGAATCGAAGTAGAAAACATAATCTAGATTCACAATCAGTAAAGCGAAGTAACAAAATCTAAAAGTCGAGGTTCGAAAACTAAGATAGCGATTAGCGAACATAACATTTGGTTTGAGTTCGTTTCAGTTTAGGATGCATGTTGTTTGTTCTTGTTTGTTTATTCATGAACTCATGAGAAATGTATATGGCTTTGGTTGCATTTGGTTTGATTCTCTTTGGAATTCAGTTTGTTTTTGTCTAGAATTTAAGTTCTTTGATCCGGTTTGTTGATTCATGATGAACTTATGAGAAATGTATGTGGCTTTGGTTGCATTTGATTTGATTCTCCTTTGAAATTCGGTTCGTTTTTGTCTAAAGCATAGGTTCTTTGATCTGGTTTGTTGATTCATGAACTTATGAGAAATGAATATGACTTTGGTTGCATTTGGTTTGTATAACCTTTGGAATTTGGTTCATTTTTGTCTGGAACTTAGGTTCTTTGATCTTGTTTGTTGATTCCTGAACTTATGAGAAATGAATATGACATTGGTTGCATTTGTTTTAATACATCTTTGGTATCCGGTTCATTTAGGTTCTTTGATCTGGTTTGTTGATTCATGAACTTATAAGAAATGAATACGGATTTGATTGTAATTAATTTAATTCTCCTTTGAAATTCGGTTCGTTTTTGTCTAGAATATAGGTTCTTTACACTTTATTTTTTTTTATATCTTTACAGGCATGATGGTAAAGAAAGCAGTTGCAACCAAGGGAGAGAAGGTGGTCAAAGTTGTTACATCTGCAAAAACAAAAAAGAAAGATACCGGCAAAAAAAAATGTAAGAATCTGCACACAAGTTTGATTTAAAGCTTACATTTTACTCATGTTCTTATTAATTTCATTGTTCTAACCTATCCTAATTCTCCAATAATTATAGCAAGGTCATGATTTTAGATGCATACCAAAAACAGTTGCAGATATGCTCAGCTATTTGGATAAAAATAAAGATAAAAGAGACCTGGTTGATGCAATGGGGTTTGGTTCGTTACGTAATCTACCATCATATTACATCAGTCACAAAATTCTAAAGGAGTTGGTAAATTGTTATGATATACATGACAATACAATGTACACAAATGTTGGGGAGGTGAAAATAACAAGTGCAAAATTGGCTACGCTCTTGGACTAAATGCAACAGGTATAATAGTAAAAAACTATTTCTTATTTTGTAAATTATTTTTCAATAGTGTTTGTTTCATTTTTATAACTAATATTGTTTTATTTATTTTAGGAGATCCTTTTGAACCAAAAGTTAACATTAAAGAGCTGAATGAAGAAGAGAAAGCAGCACATGAGTTTTTTAAAGGGAAAACATTAGTGTTTCTATCAAACATCTTACGAAACACTAATCTTGAAACTGAGGAGAATAAGAAAAAATTCATGAGGGCTTTTGTCTTGTTCATACAAAAGTCCTTTCTTTGCTCAACATCCTCAGCAAACATTTGTCCTCAATTTCTCCCGGCAATACTTAATGTCGAGAAAACACATGAAAAAAACTGGGCACGCCATGTTCACAAGTTCCTTTTGAAAGGGATAAGGACCTATAAGCAAAAAAACACTAAAGCAATACATGGTTGTTGCTATGCATTGATGATAATATTCTTTCATGAGACTCACTTTGGTCAGAACTCGAAATCTCCAGAAGTTCAACTTCCATGGATAAAATATTGGAATGGGAAAAAGCTTCAGGATAGAATACATCTTGAAATCAGAGATGCAGCAGTAAGTAAAAATGAACCGAATATCATTTGCTAAATGAACCAAATTCAATTTGATAAATGAACCAAATGTGTATTAACTGATTTTTTGTTTTAGGGACTGCTGAAACAAGCAGAATTGAAAGCTGAAAAAATAAGAATGAAGATCAAGAACAAGAAGATTAAAAAACCTGAACCATCAGAATCTGAATCCTTAGATTCATTAGAAACAGAAACCTCATATTCATCAAAAAGGCAAAAAAGTGTTTCCTCAAATTCTTCAGAATCTGAATCTGATTATGAGTAAGTTCTAGATTATATATATATTCTTCTTGATTAAATTTTCAATCTTTTGCAGAGAACTCATGATATAAGATGCTCCCCGTTGCTAAGGTGTTTAGTAAAATGAATCCAAAACAGAGGGCACTTGTGGATGAAATGGAGTTCGGCCTATTAAGACATATTCTGACTATAAATCGGAATAGCTTGGCAGCGTTGGTCCTATAAATCGGTCTATCCGAAAATTTATAATACATGTGCATAACAATGAGCAGATAAATGTTGTAACAAACGTACTGATCTTATCAGATAAATTTTGACTGCTCTATATCTCGGTATACGACCAACAAACTCTAATGGCCACACAGAGGTGATGTATTTGAGCTATTTGAACAGCTCTATAAGTTAACCTAACTTAAGGATAGTCAAGTATGCTCTCCCCTTCACTCTCACTTAACCCTAAAGTGATTATTTTTTTATTTAAGCATCGGAATGACTTTGCATGTACATTCTCTCTGTTTTATACCTCATCCCCAGAGAAGTATTGAAATTCATCTTCAAGTAGGACTAGCTATACCTCTCCCCAGTTCACCACTCCAGAAAAGGTGGTTACATTTGTATAAAGCTTTAGTGACCCAGTTTTTTATCATGGTGTAAACTTCTTGATAATCTCCCCGATATGCAGGAGAAACAATTTCAGGGTTATATTGCTTTATTAACAAAGATGTAGTCTATCAAATATAGCATCTTTTTCTGCATATTTCTCTATATCCTAACAAATTTTAAGCATTTTATTTTTAATGAATTAGTTAAAATTCGGTCGTACCTCCTAGCATGATTTATCAGGTATAAATATCCATGATTTTTCCATCTTTGTCTGATTCAATCACCTTACATCTGGGGAAGTTATTAATCTATGATAATTAACAATTCTTTTCACTTATTTTGTTTTACCTACCTCATCAAACGAAGTTAAGTGCCCTCAATGGGCAATGGCGTTCAATTTATGGGCATGTTTATCTATTCTAGCAAGTTAATTTTATTCCTCAAAACGACTTTATTGAAATTGATGGTCAACGTCAAAGAGGGAGTTGAATCCAATTTTATCTTTTATAATGATAGATAGATTGGTAGTCTTTTTCAAGAAAGAAAGAAAAAAGAAAAGTAATATATTTGAGAAGAGTTTTATTAAAGAGTGAAACTTGTCACCAAAAAAAAAAAAAAAAGTGAAACTAACATGTACGTTTGAGTTAACGTGTACCTCAGTGGCTCAATGATAGATTAACATGGTGATCCTATAAACGAAAAAAAAGTTATTGAAAAAAAAAATTGAGTTAACCTATTTTGTGGGTTTTAAATGATCAACATATACGTTTCCATGTAAACATAAATTCCAGAACAATTTGACCCCTTGATTGGTCCTCGTCAAACTTCAAAAGAAGAGGAAATGGTAGGTCCCAATCAATTTCATTTTCAGCATCTTTTACCATGATGCTTCTTTTCATTGTCAACTACCTCATCTTTTTCTTCTTCTTCATTTCATATTTATACAAACCTCCCTTGTATCCCCCGAGATGTGCGAGTTCATTACTAAGAAGAACAAGTGTCAGTTGTCACACACACACACACACACACACAAAAAAAAACATCAATTTCTTCATGGGGAAGAAAGTGAGCCAAACCACCTTAGCAAAAATATCTAAGAAAAACCATCATCAGAAAGAG
Source organism: Stylosanthes scabra (assembly GCA_036250425.1). NCBI lineage: Eukaryota > Viridiplantae > Streptophyta > Magnoliopsida > Fabales > Fabaceae > Stylosanthes > Stylosanthes scabra. Next base: position 5,147 of record JASCZI010242245.1, on the reverse strand, counting down.
CAAAATAATAATTTCAGTAGTTTGATTAAGGTGTTGAAACCTAAGGTCTACATCACTGACAGCTCAAGCTTCAAGAAGTTAGTTCAAGAACTAACTGGCAACAATAATAACGAAACCACTGCATCAGCAGAAATAACTACTTTGTTTCCATCGCCTTTGGAACCATTATGCATGGTTGATGAGAATTTGAATTCTCTCTCTAGTATTGGAGACGCTGAAACGAACAAGAATTCATTTGAGATTTCTTCATCATCATCATTGATGAAAAATAAAGAACAATTCAACCATTACTGTGATCAGATATGTTTAGAAGACATGGTTTTTGGAGACGATAAGCAAAGCTTAGAAAACAGTTTCAGTTACCAGAATCTTGAATCTTTGCTTTCCGATGATACCGATCCAAATCAATACTTCCATGATGAATGCTATGCACAAATTGAGCAGCATCATGTAGATGTGAGCATATATGACTATCATGAGTTGTATATATGGACTCATTTACAACATTGAAGTGCCAATAATATATATGTGAAGAGATACTTATGTGGAGACATTTGTGTGTGGATATCATGTTGTAAACAGTTAGAAAAATTGATATATTTAATTGAATATATTTAACTAAATTATTTAATGGTTGATAATAAAAGTATCTTCATACGACTTATGTGTAAATTAAAATGACATTTTAGATAAGGATGAAATTAGGTCTTCACTTATTCGGCTAGTTTTGGTAGTTAATTTTTTGGGATAATTACTCTTTTAGTCATAAAAGTTTGGGCTAAAAATCAAATTGTAACCAAATGTTTGTTTTTAATCAAAATTGTCACAAAAGTTTCAATTTATTTTAAAATCAACATTTTTGATAATTTTATCATTCTCATAAAAAAAATGACCTCTCATTATTAAAAAAAAAAAAAAGAAAAAAAGAAAAGGCACGGAGCCCCCTTTTCACTAAGCCATGATGAGAAACCCTAGCCTCATGATTCAAATTTCAAAGCCTCCAAACATCATCCCCAACTTCCCAACAACCCCCTCCACCGCCTCCCTGGTCTCACCACTGGTTTCACTGTCCCTGCTTCATTATCAGATGATCGAACACAACCACGAAGACATGACGGCAGGGAGGAGATCGGACATGGCGACGCGACTGCAGGGAGAAAGTCGGACTCGGCAACACGACGCGACGGCACGGAGCAGATCGAAAACGGTAACACGACAGCAATGAGGAGATCGAACATGGTCCCGAGGCAGGGGCTGGGCTGCCGTGCGATGAAGAACGGCGGGTACCGAAAGTTTACGGCGGAGAGAAAACTGGGGAGGGCATGACAGCAGCGGCTGGTTAAGAAGGATAGAGGATCGACGACGTTAATGGCGAAGGGTGCAGATTCAGACTCTTAATTATTTCTTCTTCTTTTTTTTTTTTGTATTTTCTTGTTGTCCTTCTTCAACCTCAAAGCTAAGGTTCTCTATCTCTATTGTGTGCTTGCTTGGTGTATTTTATCAAAGTATTAATGTAGAATAAATCTTTGATTTTTTCTGGTGATTGGCAATTTGGGAAATGGAGAAAATTGATTTGGTATATGATTTTTTTCTGTTATTATGTAATCTGATTATGCAATCTGGTGATATTATGCAATTTGATTACTTCTAGTTCCCCTTTTTCTTGTTGTTCCATTTTTTTTTCTTGTTTTATAGATTTGGTATATGATTTTTGAGTACTTCATTATTAATTTGTGCTTAATTGATGGTTGAATCTGTGTTTGAAGTTGATCTTCTTTCTTTCTTGCTTAACTGCAAGAAAAGAAATAGAAGAATATGTGTGTTTGAATCTCTTTTTTTTTATAATATAAATATAAAATAAAAGATATAGGGACAAAATGGTAAAAATGGATTTTTAATAAAAAAAAATTAAACATTTATGACAATTTTGAAAAAAAAAAAGTTTGGAATCGATTTAAGTTTAAGTTCAAACCTTTATGGCTAAAAAAGTACTTATCCTTAACTTTTTTGTTGTATGTGGCACTCCACATAACCGAACTTGTCCCTAGGATGAATTAAAATTGGTGCTTAGATTTGCATAAAGCCATAAAGCTTTTAGTGACTGATGCGTGTACATCTTGGGTTGTTTTTAGTTCTAATTTCTCTCAATTATCATGGTATTCTTTGTGGATTATTGTTATTAATTGATCAAATCAAACAAACTTGATGTTTTTTGAGTTATGTTTGTGTTTTTAGATGATTCACTAAGAGTTTTAGGTGATTAAAGACCATTTAAGAGAGATTGAAGCAAGGAAGATGAAAAGAAGCAAAATGCACTCCCAGTAGGCACCACGTCGTACGCCAGTCCTCATGTCATACGTGAGCAATAAACAGAAATGGAGCAAATTGGACAAAACCCACACATAATACGTGGGGAACTCACGTCATACGTGGGGAACTCACGTCATACGTGAGTAATTTAGCAATTGGCACAACTTGGACAGAGAGCCCACGCTATACGTGAGCTCTCCCACGTTGTACGTGAGCTATAAACGTCCAAGAAGCAATTAGAGGCAGTGGCCACACGTTGTACGTGGAGTGTGGACGTCATACATGAGAATTGAATGAGAAGAAGCAGAATCAAGGCAG
>JASCZI010242244.1:9452-22315 GCA_036250425.1 Stylosanthes scabra | reverse complement strand
CGAGATTTATATATATATATATATATATATATATATATATATATATATGTTTAAGCACATACCACATTTTTTTGTTTTTTCTAAAAAAATGTTTGGGGCGTGGGGGTTCCGGGGTACAGATGACATATCTCAAGCCCTCAAGGTTAGTGTATCACAGAGCGAGTTAATGGGTTTGATTTTTCATTTTTGTTTGAACTACTGGGCATCATTGTAGGAGGCCAGATAAAATAGTTGTTTGGCTGATACCGACATGCTTAATTTTGTGTTACAATCTCAAATATTGTGTGTAGAGTCTACACCACCTGTTCAACCCCAGGATATACAAGTTTGTTATATTTATGCATATATGTAGCTTGTGTCTTCGTTGGTGTAATATTGCTTGTGATTTTTGGGGTTCATCAGATTTTTTCTAATTGATCTGTTTATTTATTTAACAAAATTACATACATGTAACAAATTTTCTTCTCCTTCATCAATTGTTTATTTATTTATTTTGTGTGCTCTCAGTGAAAGTTAATTTCAGTTTCTCCATGTTACTGGTCTAATTTATCATGGTTGTTTTAAAGGGAGAAGATAATGACAACTCCAAGGAAGCAGATAAAGAGAGAGGCTAGAAGAGAAGAGAAGGCTGAAAAGGCAGCTTTGTTAGAAAAGGTTATAGTTAATACTAGTGTGTTACCTGTAGTCCTGTAAGGCATTGAATTGTATGTTGTATTTGTTATCCTCACCAGTGTTTATGTTTTACTTAGTCAATTGAGAAAGAGCTACTTGAGCGCCTTCAAAAAGGAGTTTATCAACAAAGTGACATATACAATTATCCTATTGAACAATACAATAAAGTTCTTGATATGGACAACCTTCAACCTGTTGAGGAAGAAGAGGAGGTAGGCATCTACATTTTTTGTTGTCACTTGCCATGTTTCATACAAAACAGTTTGAAATTTTACTTGAACAATATGTTGCCTTGTATTTAATTTCTTTTTCCATTTTTGGGTATTAAACAGGAAGCAGAGATAGAGTATGTGGAAGGTTACGATGAACTTGAAGAGGAAGATGACATGGAGGATTTTGCTGATTTTAGAATTGATGATGGAGTTGGTGATTATGACGACGATGAAAATGGTAACGGCTAGACAGTTCAGTTTAGAGAATAGATCCCAAAGCAATTTCAAAAAATTTACTTTAATGGAAGGAAATTTTTTTCTGCATTGTTCAAACCCAGATGCATATATTTTGAATAGGATATGATTGTGTGACGGTTGCAATTCACGCACTGATTTCATAAAAGTATATTCCTCAATGTTCATTGAGACCTGAAGACCAAATCATATATAAATCCAATACCACTATGCAGAATTACAAGTAAGAGTGATAGAAAAAAGTTCAGGAAGTTATTGAGAAGTATTTGTTGGGTTTTCTATGTATAAAGTATGAATGAAGGGACATATAGAAGAAGTAAAGATGTGAGCTAAACTGAGCTATACTATTCTTGAGGCATGAGCAATGTCATACCAATTTCCTGAAGCCACTATAGCCTTATGCTTCCCTCATATAGTCACCAGTCACCACAGTCTCTCAGCTTGTTTATTTTGGCTTTGACCTTTACCCATTTCTACTACTTGTGAATCTACAGCCATATGTTCCTCGGGATTTTGCTGGTTGTTTTTGTTATTGCCCTTTTGTATCCTAACAGATTCATAATTTAGTGAGTCATGTGATTCATTTTCTTCTAAGCTGGATAAAATCACAATCACATATCAGAGAGTAGTATTTTCTCATCAAATAATGCATCATACATCTTCATTTGTTGTAGATTTAAATTTAACCTTGTAATCAATTCCCCAATCTTTCTTATAGTTACCATGATACAATACATTTTTCTTTTTATTCTTTTATCACTAGTGTTGTCTGTATTATCTTTTCTTATATTTTGGAGGTGAAAAATTATGCTTATGGAGTTGGAGCTTTGTGGTTCAGTAAAAAAAAGAAATAAAGTAGGAAATTTACACATTTGAAAAGCAAAAGCATAACAGTTTTATAATGCAGCTGGAAGCTCTGAAGATGAAGAGGAAGAAGCAGCTGCTAAGAGAAAGGCGAAACGGAAGAGTAAGTTAGCTTCATTAAAATCTGAGAAGGAATCCGTTGATCCCAAATCAAAGAAGGCAAAGGTCCTCGTTGAGGTAAATATACTCACTTCAAATGAAAAATGTTATATCATTTCTCTTTTAAACTGTTTGGTATTTGTACTGATAAGAATTAATTTCTGTAAATGAGAACTTATCGAGAAGTTAAAACAGAACTATTGACAAAACCCAATTGCTTCAGTCTTCAGCTTTATGTTATTTGTGCTTCTGTATCCATGTACTTAGAATGATGCTTGATTGGTCAAATCCTTACTTATACATTCCCTCTCGTGATTGATATTACAAACTTCTGGTTACGTTTTGCTTATAAAAATATACCAATTGTATTTCTTTGAAATTTTGTTGTACATATTCCTGTACTACTTTCCTTTTAATTGACTTCTGAGAGAAAATGAAATTATGACCAAAGTGATTGCATTGCAACCCGATATTACAACCATGATTTCTCATTCAGGTTGAGCGTGATGAAGCGGATGAAAGACAAAGGGAGGTTGCAGTACGGTAGTTGCACTCGGTGATGCACTCGGTGATCCGGCACTGGTCATAGATGGAGAGGAAAGGAAAGCTGTGATGGTAGAAACAAAATTTTGGTTCAGTTTTCTAATTAGTTTGTACCCGAGAAGAAAAGCACAGGAATTTTTGGATTGCTTTAAGCATTTTTAGTTTATTTCCAATTTTTGAAGTAGGTCAATGTTGTCAAATTCCAGAACAACAGTCCAGGTTGGTTGGAAATTGGAATGGCATGGAGCTTCAGCATCTCAATCCAATGTTGGTCTCAGAAATGAGTATATGACTAGGAGTAATTGTCCTGAGTTGCAAAAGAAGGCTAAGCACCCTGATTTGTCATGATTTTTACTAGTTATATTTTACATGTAATGATATACATAACTTATTTTTGAACTCATTAGTGTTTTACTAGTATGAATGAATGCAAACCTTCTTTATCTAACAAGCAGAATTTTAGAATGTTTAACGGAGCTGCAACAATTGTATTATTCCTTTTTGTTGGAAACTTGTCTAGATTAGTTGTTCATATGATTAGGAAATTTTTTTTTTAAAAGGCAATTTTTTTTTATGTTTTCGAGAAATTTTAAAAATATTGTTAAATGTTTAATATTAGTTTACTCTTGGAGATTGATGCGTCTAAATCATTGACAGTCGTGACTAATATGGCAAATTAGAGTTTGATCTGGATTACATTACAGTTAGAATTATCTTGTGAAAAACATAAAAAAGAAGAAATACCAAATTATGAATAAAATGAAAAGACATATAAAATAAATTTATATATTTTGCTATTAACAAATTATGTTTTTTCTTCCTTGATTTCTTCATAAAGTTTGTGTTTATTGTTGCAAAATTGTTGTGTTTACCTTAATTAACTTGTGTTTTTCTTCCTTTGCTTTTCTTTCATAAAGTTGTGTTTACCTTTATTATTATTATTATTATTATTATTATTTGCAATAAAGAATAATTGATTAATTTAAATGAAAGTATTTCAGATGCACTGTATTTTATGGTAATTCAATGATTTTAAATTTTAACTATTGATTTTACTTATATATATTGATTAATTTTATAATTAAGATATTAAAATTATACCATAAACCATGGTGTAAAAATTAAAATGTTTCTTATTTAAATATCTGTATCTTTGTCACCAAAAGAGAAAAAAAAAAAAAAGTTTTTTTATTTTTTTTTGGTCAGAAAAAATCTGTATCTTTAAAAGAGAATAAAGGACGTAGTTGGATCGAGGCGGTTCTGCCTTTAGCACTTTAGCACCTGGGTTCACACCCTAAACTCAAAAGCATTGAGCCAGCATTCATTCAGCAACGACCGTACCTTCCACCAAAACAAAAATAATATCAACAATAGCAGCGGACAGGGCGCCGGAACTGGTATCTCTCAACCATGGCTATGGCTATGCAAAGCGGGATCGGCTTCACCAAGATTCTCTTCATAGCTGGAGCTGGTATCTCTCTCTCTCTCTCTGAATCGGATATGCACTCAACGCAACCAATTTGTTCTTTCTCTATAAACCTACCTCACATTAATTTGATTCCACTGTGTTCTCACTTTCAGGCTACACCGGCACCATCCTCATCAAGAATGGTAAACTTTCCGATTTAATTGGCGAGCTCCAGGTATTTCTTACATAATAATCTCACATCCTTCACTTCATTCTATATATCAACTTTTCTATTTCTATTTATTTTTTATTTTTCTCTTTTCCTCTTCGATTTGACATTCAATTGCATATATGGTTGAATTACAATTTATTTTATTTTTCTGGTGATGTATTTAGTGCACTGGTATTGAGATTGAGGAGGTTGTGTTCGAATGGGGAAATTAGGGTTTCGTATGATTGCTTTCTTTCTTTCTTTCTTTCTTTTTATATTTATATTTTTGTGTTTATTAGCTTCCGTCTTGGTTATTGGTAGTTGTAACAGTAAGGGGCTTTGGTTCCCATAAATTTGGAGAGTTCGTGTAATACTAGAGCTATATAGTTGTGTACCAGAAAATAAAAAGCTAGTAGTTTTTAGATAAATTAATTACAGGATTTTACGCTTTGTCTTGCATACTGGGATTTGTTTCTGATTCTATACTAAGTTGTTTCTTTTTTCTTTTTCTGCTCCCTTCTAAATTTTTATTTATTTTTTTATTACATAGTTGTTGGTAAAGGGATTGGAGAAATCTGGGGATCAAGTCGAAGGCGAAGGCGAATATGCTGATGCCATTGCTGCGCAGGTAAAAGGCTGCTTGATCATGGTATTAATGCCTTTGTTTCCTGAATACAGAAAAAATTATTTAACGTATTCCTTGATTTCTACTCTAGGTGCGTCGATTGGCAAATGAAGTTCGGCAGTTAACATCGAGCAGACCAATTACAGTACTGAATGGGGGTTCTGGAGAAAGTAATATACTGTGTTGTATTTTTTCATAGGTCCCACATTTTTTCTGCTCCATTCCCTGTGTTTTAATAAGGGGTTTATCCTTCTCTGCAGGTAACTTATCTAACCTTGTGGTTCCAGCAGCTGCATTGGGTGCTGTCGGTTATGGTTACATGTGGTGGAAGGTATGGAATTGCTTCTGGTTTGCTTTTTTATTTTTAGTTTCATTGATATGTTGTTGACTTATGAGCATTTATTGTTTCAAAATCTGTTCTCATTTAAGGTTGCAAATTTTAGCTATTTTTTTATTTTATTTTAATTACCCAGATTTCTTTTGAATATATTTTTCTTATTTTGTCATTTTGGCCTCAATGATTATTTGTGATACCAATATTTTTTCTTTCCTTTTCTAATTTCAGGGAATTTCATTCTCGGATCTTATGTATGTCACTAAACGTAGCATGGAAAAAGCAGTTTCAGATTTGACAAAAAAGCTGCAGCATGCCTCAGATGTCATTGCTGTAGGTTATAGTTAGCTTCATGTGATTTTATTGTATTTTCATACCAGTTAGGCACATGCATACATGCAACAGTTTCATCATCTGTTTTAGCACAGATTAATGGAATACGATATGCCTTCACTTATGTTTGACTTGATTTTATTGAAAAAATATCATTAATAATTATTAAGGTTATATAAGATGTAGTGAAGGTCTATAGGCACAGTGTAGAGTTGGATAGGATAGAATATTTAGTCTATGTAAGCTTCAAACTTACGTAACATGAAATCAAGATAAACAGTCATCAAGAATTAATAAGTTTCCATGAGTGTTAAGGTAAAGTTCCTTAAAAACTTGGATTATTTGAGGTTTATGCTATGTAGGATTCCCAACTCCATGAAAGCTTTTTAGTCTTGTATGGCCTGATTTCTAGGCAAAGAGCTACCAGGAAGTAGCTATTTTCAAACAATGGTCTAAAGCATTTTTAGTCAAAGACCTATTGATTCTTGAAACACTGTAAATATAAAAGGAATTAAGGAAAACAAAATAGCTAATTGGCCTTGAGGGACTTTGGACCATTAAGAAGAAACCGTGTTTCCAGCATAAAGTGTTCTGCCAAACAGCTAGAAATATTTTTGTCGCATGGTGCCATGACCCAGACATGATGACATGTGTATCATAATTCAAAGCACCTTTGTTTAATATGGAAACCAAATCTATTTAAATGTTTTATAATTCATCCTCTCAATTCTTTTGCTGGCAGGATGCTAAGAAGCATTTGACACAGAGGATCCAAAATTTGGATGACAAAATGCTCAAGCAGAATGAGTTGTCACGGTCAATTAAGGATGAAGTATGTCTTTTGTTACATGCATATGCTTATATTTTCACATGTTCACAATACATGCCCTACTTCTTTAATTACATATTTATAGACGCGCTGGCATTCATAACACTGCAAAATGGCAGGATCAGATTTCCTTTAGAAGTTATTTTGAGAATTCAATCTATCTGTTTTTGAGATGTTACTGGTCTAGGTGTGGTACGTTACGTTGTTGATTATGAAATATGAAGTTCTCCAAATGATCGACAAGCACTCTAGGAGCATTGGTTTTGTTTCTCTTGATGGCACAAGTTTTTCAAGTGTATTTATTTTCATTGTTAAGATCAGCTATTGTCTTTATTTTTACAATTCCCGACCCAAGTCACCGTTTTCTCTTCGTACCTTATTCCTTAATCTCCTTTCATATATTGATTCCCTGCAACAAACTCAGTTTGACAATATTTAACCATGCAATTATTGTTTTTACATACTAATTGACCTTCGAATCATAAAAGTTCAAACCAAGTAAACATTGTTTCAATTCTAAATTCTGAATTTTCATACCTGACAGCATTTTACTTCTTTACCTTAATCAAATCACTGAAAATTTTCCTGCATTACTCTGAGCATCTAGATACAGTTTAAAAATACTTAAATTGAAAATATTTTTATATGCGTATCGTTTGATTTATAACCTACCCGTTGATTGTGATGAGTTCATTTAGATGTAATTTGGCAATGCCATACCCATTTGTATTTTGTATGCTATAGTTTGTAGATTTCAATTGATAAAGGAAAGTAATAATAAGTTAGTAACAGTGGTTAACATCCTGATATGCAGGTTGGTGGGGTTCGAAGTACAATTACTGATTTCCATGATGACTTGGGTATCTTGCATCACGCAGTGGGATCACTGGTATGTTCTTTTTCATGCATTGGATTCTTAGTTATTGTCATTGCTGTCTTGCTAATGTAGGATGCTGAAGTAGATTTTGGAGTTGAGCGCATTTTAATTTTATTTCAAATTAAAATGATCTATTCAGTGTTAAATATCACATATTATATGTACTTATAATATATATGATATCTCATATCTTATTCATTGTCTGTATTTCAGGATGAAAGATTGGCTACACTAAGTGGCATGCAGGTAAAACATTTTTTATGTCCTTGTTATGTTTTGAAAGCCATTTCTGATTGTTTGTCATAAGCTTTTCCTACACTTACCTGTATTTAAATGATCTGTTTATAATTTTCATTCTCAGTTAGTCATGTCACCATGACAAGCAAAGTTATATGAGGGTTTCTCTTCTAGAAACACTGCTATGCTGGTTTAGTATAAGATTTTCACCTAAACAAATACTTACCAATATTCTGGTTACTGCAGGATGATGCAAATCAAGGTTTGGCATACCTCATCGACTTTGTACATGGGAAAACTCGCAAACCACCTGAATTCTTGCAGGTTGGAATTCATTTTTGATAATCATGTTCACCTTTCCTTTTTCTATCTAATTATGTTTGATTTCTGAATATGCAAATTGTCTACAATTTGGAGTTTGGACTATCATTTATCATCCGAGTGTAAAAGTGACAGCAAGAGATCTGGACAACTTGGAAGAACCTACATAGTTGACATTTAAATTATTATGTCTTTGACACAATTTATGATTCTGTTGGTGGCTTAATCATTAACTAAGCTCTCCATTGTCCTGTTTAGGTTATCTTCTGATGTAAATTAATGAATATTCTGCAGGAGCGGCTGAGGATTTCAGCAAAATCCCGTAGTGTTCTCACATATCAGGGAGCTCCAAGTCTGATGGTACTATTCTTTGAACCATGTGGTTTTTTTCTACTCTTATTTTCTTCCCAGTGGAAAATTGAGTTTGTATTACTCTGTTAATATGGTTCTGAAACTGAAATTTACTTCTTGGTTCAATTTATTTATTAATTCCTGTTGTCATGGTTAATGTTGAAAATCCTTCACCTATAATTATTTATTTAATGAAGTCTATATCCTATTATCATATCGTGAGAATTAAGTCTTCGTCCCATATGAATGATATCTTCACGAAAAAAAGTTACTTTTAATTGTTACATTTGTCCAATGAAACAAATAAGTGTTTTGGAGTTATTTCTATTATGGAAAGTCCTCTTCATTTTCACTGTAGCTGATGTACCATCATCCATACCTGCCTCCTATTACTCTTGTATGAATGGGTTTAAGGCGGGAATGGATCTTCTCAATTTTTTCTCTCAATATTTTCAAGTGTGATACTTTTACCATACATTTTTTCTCACATGTTCTCTCTTGGTCCCACTACAAGAGTGTATGGTGAGAGATCGCACTTTATAACATCAATTAAGAAAAAATTTTAGAGGATCCATTTCTGGTTTAAGAAAGTAGTTCCTTCAGAAAGCTGTGGTATTTGTCTACTTGATACCAATTAAATTTGAAAGCTGATTCTTAAAGCATGCACAATGATCCTGTTTTACTTGCAGGGACTCAAAGACATTGCGGAAACAGTGCGTAGTGATTTAGACAAGACAGCCTCTGATATTATCTTACCAGATGGCATGGATAAGCCAGAGCATCTACGAAGGCCATTGCTGAGGTTTGTTAATGTTGTTCTTTGGATCTTCTTGCCCATTTTGGGAACCATGTATTGCATGTTTGGAGATTCTAACTATCTTTGGTATATAAGTTTTTCATGGCACCATTTTCCTCCTATACCTTAAGTAGGTATAAAGACACCATCAATTTAAGTTGGCTTTGATATGTTAAAGAATATCTTCAATTTGCTGCCTACTTAATTGTTGTTTGTTTTAGTGTGCCTCTGCGTGTGACAGAACAAATTGCAGTGTAAATGCCTACTAGATAGGATGAGACATCTAAGAGAGCAACAAATGGTTAAGAGAGATTTGGCTTTTTTACTGATGTGCCCCATTCTTCGAAACTTATATTCAAACTGTCACCCTTTTTAAACTAATTACCTAAATTTCACCCTTTTGCTAAGGTGGCAACTGATTTACCATTTTTTTTGTTTTTATGATTGTTTATAGTAATATAGGAAGGATAACACTTGGGTAATTAGTTTTAAAAGAGTGGAATTTATTATTAAGTTTCAAAAAATGCGGCATAATGGTAAAAAACCCGAGAGAGATCTTATACATATTTAGGACCACCGGCTATGGATCAAACAACCATAGTGGCTTATTATGTTGCTCGTTCACATTAATTTTTACTACAATTGTTATTTATTTATTTATTTATTTATTTTTACCAAACGTGCTTATTTGATTTTGCAGGGCTGCTTCAAGCAGGGGATGATGACAAATTCTTGGTCGCCTAGCTTTTAAACAGGCTTTGTTCCCGTTCTTGGGTGTAATTAAGCAACAACTTAAGCTTGCTGATAAATCACAAAATGCATCTGCAATTGTAGTGGTCTCTCTTATATTCCTTCTGAATCTTCATAGTATTAATACTAGATTAAGTTTTTACATTCAAACGAGCGGATTCAATAATATATTGTAAATAAAGTTTGCTGTCTAGAAGCTCATGTCTTGGTGCTGCCAAGAGCCTATTGTCTTCTACATGATGTATGTAATTCATATCTAATATAGTATGTTTTTCCTAGGTTGTCATTATGGCTTTCTTCTGATGTATGAGTGGGATGATCACCGTCTTATTATGATCTGGAAATGAATTCTGGGAATTCAATCAGCAATTTGTGCTTGTTAACCGGTCAAAGTTCAAACGTGTTTAGGAAAAAAACAAAATTTCCAATAGCGTAAACATTTTAATTTATCAAGTAAAATCGTTATCTTGTAGCTTACAAAAAAAAAAAAAAAAATCGTTATTTTGTCATGCGGAGATAAAGAAAAAACCCAGGTTTTGAAAATTGGATTGGTTGAACTGCTCGAATTATCAGTCAGAGGTTTTATAGGTTTAATCGGCCAATTAAAGGTTCTACCATTTTATAATAAAATAAATATAAAGATACAAAATATAATTATATCATATAGATATTAAATTGTCTTTTCAATTTAAAATATTAAACCAATCAAAGTATAATAATGTCATTCAAATACAATACACAAAGTCAATATTAAGTAATATAAAATATCTATTATTTTTATATTTTAACAATTTATTAATTAATTTATACATATTATATTATTATATACAAGTATTTGTTGAAAAATAGTATTAATAAATATTATAATAGTAAGAAAAATAAAAAATAAGTGTTTGTATTTTAATTTATAAATATTTAATTAAATTTATTTTTATATTAATGATGATGCATAAATAAAAATATAATTAATATATAGATAAGTGAATATAAATTAAAATGAAGATAAAATAAATAATAAATATAAACAAATTGGACCAAAGGTTTAGAATATATTTAATAATTTGGCTTAGATGTATAAATTCTTGTGTAGCCTAGTGGCAAATAGGATTTTTAACATCACCGAGGACAAGGGTCGAAACCCATATTCCTTGAGCGAAAATCGGGCGAGAAATTTTCTTCCTTGAGTGAAAATTGGCTGGGTATCAGTTCGGTCCGATCGAGCGGTTGGCCGATTCATTGGTTCAAAAGCGATTTTCTATGCCTGATCGGACGGTGACTGTTGCCGGTTCACGATTCAACTAGTTCGACTGGCCGGCCCGATTTGATTTTTAGAACAGGAAAAAAACTCTTGCATTGTATTTCTATGTTTTGCCTTTAGAGGTGTGTAAAATTGCCAACAAAGGTAGGTGTTCCAACTGCTAACTACGTACTTACAGGAAAAATCGAGATTTTAAATATGTGAAATTATAATAAGAAATTATAGTAAGATTTACATTGTAAAATTAAATACATAAAATGTGAAATCTTAAAATCATTTAATATGAATTTGATAAAATTGATTACTTCATTTAAAATTATATTATTAGAAAATTTTAATGAACAATGCTACGGAAAATTGAGATTTTATCTATTCAATTTCAAATAATTCAATCCTTCAAATTACTTCAATCAAAATTCCCAACCAATTGTTCCTCTTCTCACATCTCTTTTTAACATTTTCAATAAAATCTAAAGCTGCTCCACTGGTCCTGTTCTTCCTTCCCCAATTTCTATTTCGTTCTCCACTTGTGTTATGCACTTGCTGTGCACCTAGATTCAAGAGCAATAGGTTCTAAATGCGTATTAATGACTAACCGAACTTTGTTTATTTTAAAAAGGCTTCCTCATATTAAAAAAAATTCTATCATATCAAAACTAATTACATAAACATTTTTTATTGATGAAAATTTGATAATAATATTTAACGTGAATGTCCAAATAGGAGATGGGGGGATGTTCTGAAAAATAAAAAATCGTATGTATGTGTATTGTAGTTGGCAGTTGGCAAAATACCACTTTCCTTGGCATAATAGCTTTTTTGTAAAAATAAATATAAATATTGAAAAAAAAGAAGGAAAAAAAATAGTTGAAGCAGAATCGCACGGGGAGAATATGCCAGTGTTGTTCCTCTTGCATTTTCCGTTCCTCGTGTCGTAAATGAACGGCCAGGATGAGAACATGCGATCCAATTCAGGATCCAACGGTGAAAGTGAATCCTCTCAGTCTCACAGAGACCCCACAAAATTAGGAGACTCTCCTTCACCCGTCACCACTCACTTGCACCATTCCCACACACTTAACATTACCATTACCAGACACCTTCACATTTTCTCGCTCTCTTGTTTCTTTCTATTCTCTCCTCTCCCATTTTCTCCTTCTATTTTCCGGGAAAATTGTTTAACAACGAAGTCATGGTGCAAGGTCCAGGATTCTACTCCGATATCGGCAAGAAGGCTAGAGGTTATGGATTTCTTTTTTCTATTTCATCTCATTTTCATCATGCAATTTTTTTTTCTTCTTCTAATTATGTGCATTTATCGCAATTCAGATCTTCTCTACAAGGATTACCAGAACGATCGCAAGTTTACTATCACCACTTACACTACCACCGGAGTGGTGAGTCTAGCTTTCGTTTTCGGTTGAATTTTCGTTGTGTTTTGTTTATATCAATGGCTATTACGTTAGATTGAGGCATTGTTGTTCTTAATTCTCTTTATTTTGCTTGTTTGGTGTACAAGAAAGAGGAGGAAAGTAATATATTCCGGGAAAAATCAGGATAGCGCAAGAAAATGTTTGGAGAAGCTATTAGAAAATACCTTGCACTTATGGTTGTATTAAAATAATAGAGTATGATTGATCTATATCTTGAATGAGCATTGTAATTGTTGTGTTTGAAACTATGAATATGATTACTCTCTGTTGAGAGTTGAGGCTTGAGATATATATTTGTTGTTTGAATCTTGCTCTGTTAAGTCTCTTGCCAATACGCGATAATTTGCTGTACTAGCTAGGTATTTGTAATTGATCCAAGAAGCTGCTTTTGGAATTTTCATTTTACTAATAGTTTATATCTGGATTGTTAATATGAATTCAGGTAGGGTTAACCG